>CABEEJ010000376.1:261513-275476 GCA_901482245.1 Timema douglasi | reverse complement strand
GGGGGGGGGGGTGGAATCGTGCGAGTGGATAGGAACTGGACATGTCAAATACACTGCGTTTTTTGAGAGATAACAAAGGGAAACTATTACTTTGTTTTTTGATACAATCTTGGGACGGGCCAGATATAATCCTGTGGTGGGTCGGATGTAGCCCGTGGTACGTAGTTTGGATACCCCTGGTTTCTACGAGGAGAGGTTAACGTGTACTTTATGAACATACCAATAGTTATATCAACACACGACTTACAAATAACTTAACTGGGACATATTCATTCAATTTAAAAATGATACTTGGACACGGGAATCGAATTCTGTGTCTAGGTGTCATTTTTCAATTTAAATAATATGGTATTTAGACGCAGCTGTAACCGTAATTAACAACTATGATAGCTTGGCTATTTAATTCATAATTAATTTAGACATATATAACGCCATTGTGAAAAGACTAAGGCAAGCCTCGGCGACTGGTTGATCTCATGCCAATTTTCAGTCAATCATAGGGGTGTAGTGGAGCGGGAACGCCGTTCCGGCACTGCTTTTTGTGGAAAAATATTAAATTTCACTATGCCAAGCCGAGTATTATAATGTTCTTGTGTTAAATAGATTCAAAAGATTTTTTTATTAAAGTTTTTTACCATGCAAGTTAAATAATTGATGTTTCAATGATCAATTTTATGTTAAAACTTTTTTTTATACTATGAATCGATCAATTCTGTTGAAATTTACTCTACTTTATGCGAATTCTTCAAATTTTAGGAGAAGTGCGTTAAGTAGAGGCATTTATGTTTGTGAAATTTTTTCACCGCCAGTGGTTGGGGTGGGGGGCTGTTCTCCCCAAGCCCTCCCACCTTCAACTTTGGGGTGGCTACGGCCTTGCGTTCCGGCACTGCTTGCTTTACGACTACACCACTGTTCAATTACTTAATTAAAATCGTCGTTATCATTAAATAGTGACCTTAGAGTCTTCTAAGCCTGCAAATATATCAAGTGCTTTAAAATGATAATACCAAAATTACCTTGATTGGTCACCATCGGTAATGTTAAAGTAAAATTAAATACTTTATTATGAAAATGTACATTTTATCAATCTCAATTTTTTTCATGGAAAGTAATTGAGGAACGATTGAATTTAAGGATGCATAGCCTATGTTTATTAAAAGCAAAAGTAGATTGAAGACACGATGGAGGAACGAGACATTTGATCATTTTTTAAGTCCATCCCGACCCAAAAAGGTTGCAAGACCCTGGTATAAGGATTCACTTTTGAAATACACTGTATTACAACTAACTGGGAGATTGGGGTTAGACTCCAGGTCAGGTGCATTGAGGGTGATTATTCTTAACGGTTCCTCACTCTTCCTCCACGAAAATGAAGCCACCTCTCCTTTAAATCCTATTATTCTTATTTCTACTACATCAGTGCAAGTATTCAGATAGCTCGGATGCGTAGTAATACGTGGTGTACAAAAAAACAACGTATTATGCGTCTCTTAAGCACGAGACTTCAAGTGTACGTCGACTCTTAACTTCCCGATAGCGATTCACGCTCCCCCTAACCGCTCTCAACACTCACAGCAATTCCCAACCATCTCTCACCGAGCAGGTAGTCCAGATGTCTCGTGTTGAGTTGACTCAACTCTTCCGTGGTTTCTACGTAGTGGGCCAAAAGACCTCGCCGCCTCTTGTCTCTCAACCAATCATCGACCAGATTCCTGCCGTCAAGCCTCCTACCCTCCCGTTCCCAGTGCCGTCGCCCTCCACCCAGTATCACCTGGAAACAGACGTAACATGGAGTGATTTTATAACTTCTCTCGGGTACTCACTGAGAGAAGACCAGCCGGCCACTACACTGATTATATAACCTCTGAGAAAACTATAGGTCTTATTAAAATATATTTATTTTCGCTCCCTCTCTCGGTCAGCTGTTGCCAAATCTGGTCGCTTTCAGTTGTGTCAGAAGTTGGTGTTCTGGGGTAATAAGAAGCTACTGGCAACCTAAACGAACCAGAGTTGCAAAATTTATATTATATTTTAGGGAAGATTGACCACGTAAAATTAGGACAATGATACCGTTGTTTCTCAAAAGCTATCATGCAGTTACCTCAGAGATTATATCAATTGTAATTGATGTTTCTGTCAAGAAACCACCATGAGCTCCAAAATCAATACTTGTATCATAACACTAATGGATGATAGAATATTATCAAACTTGAGTGTAAGAAACATATTTGCACTCGTATTTTCTAAAAGTTTCATTCTTCCAGAATCCTACCGAACATTAGAAAGTTTAACAGTGATTTGACCCGCTTCTGTGGCCGAATGTTCCAAGACGTCACTCTCGTGTTAGACTGGCCTTCTTATAAAGGGGAAATCGGGGCTCATATCCCTGTCGGGTGTACTGAGGGAAGTTTTTACTAAATAGATACTCCCTCTCCTTCCACAAAAATGCGGCTAAATTACCTCTAAAATGTTTCCTTACTCATCCGTACTTAATTAGGGTAATTGCGTATAGCCTGAACAGATATTAAGACGCGGCTATAAAACATAAATATAAAAGACAACAGGGATCTAAACATCTCTTTCAAACGAAAATAAAACGAATTATCTTGGTCTTAGAAAGCTATTTGAGGGAAGTGGGTTTAATTGAATCATATTTTATGGCTATATGCTTAGTTCAAAAATACGACTATGTATTTCAAACGACACATTAATTTTTTTAAATTGATACACAAACCATTTTATAAAATTAATCTTATTTTTTCTTAGGAACATTAACAATCCCCAGATTAACTATGCCAACAATGCCCGCGTATTTGCGAGTCATGTATTTCGTAGTAGCAACTTTGCTAATTATTCCGTAATAGTTGACATAATTGTTTCTTCTTACATTTCTCTACTGATTCAAATAATGGAACATTACATTGATGTCCTTGCCAGGACTATCCTCGACGAGTTGGCGAGCGATGTCTTTACATGTCCGTCTGGATTCCACCGGAACTTTGCTGTCGTCCTCCCAGTAGCGGTTCGGCGCATGCGCGTATAGTGCGGCCGGGGTGGCGTGCGTCAGTCTGGCGTTGGTCACGATACCCGTGGCCATACCTGCAATCATTCTATATATATAGTATCATGTTCATACAAAGGGCCTTTTAAAAAATACAAACTTTATTTTGCTACTATCATCGATGACATTTTACTATATGATTACTGATGAGTGTTATTTTATAGGAATTTATTTCTTTTTCAAATGTGACAGCTCCAGATCACATGACTTGACGTATTAATGCGTGAAAATAGATCTAGTAGCTTTTCTTTTGATCAGAAAAAGGAAAGTTTGGCTATAGTAGAATTATGGTATGAACAAACTCCTAGAAAATACAAACGTTGGTATTATTCTAAAATATTGTGTGTATTATTTTATAGATATTGAAAGCGTATAGCCCGAACGGGTAGTAAGATGCGGTGCTAAATTAGTATTACTATTATTACTATAGATATTGAGCTCAAAAGAGACAGATACATGTTTGGATGCATGAATAAATATTTTTTTTAAATAAATTTGAAATTAAAAAAAAAAGTTGTTTTCTTATTTGAATCTGAGTGTCTACTCTTTTTCTCTTCACTAACTAGCGCCAGGAGAAATAACCAGTTGGAAGTCGATGTCTGGTATTGGGGGTGGACGGACGTGTTTTGCTGTTGTATTAAAGACAGTGACGTCTCTTAGGGCCAGTTTCATAGTCAAATTTAGTACGCCTCAAGTGCGGCGCTACACTAAGTACATGACCACACCTACCTAAACCAGAATGGAATGGGCCAGTTTCCTATGCGAGAACGGCCCATTCCATTCGAGTTTAGGTAGGTGTCGTCATGTACTTAGTGTAGCGCCGCACTTGAGGCGTACTAAATTTGACTATGGGCCAGTTTCATAGTCAAATTTAGTACGCCTCAAGTGCGGCGCTACACTAAGTACATGACGACACCTACCTAAACCAGAATGGAATGGGCCGTTCTCTCATAGGAAACTGGCCCATTCCATTCTGGTTTAGGTAGGTGTTGTCATGAACTTAGTGTAGCACCACACTTGAGGCGTACTAAACTTGACTATGAAACTGGCCCATAGTCAAATTTAGTACGCCTCAAGTGCGGCGCTACACTAAGTACATGACGACACCTACCTAAACCAGAATGGAATGGGCCAGTTTCCTATGCGAGAACGGCCCATTCCATTCGAGTGTAGGTAGGTGTCGTCTTGTATTTAGTGTAGCGCCGCACTTGAGGCGTACTAAGTCTGACTATGAAACTGGCCCTTAGTGTTGTTGGATACGGTGGATTCCGGTGACGAGTGCGATGTTGATTCGGCTATGACAGAACTATACTTAAATATTCGACAAAATTCTCAAACTAGTGCCATAGGTTCTAAATCGGATCGTTCAAGATCACCATCTAATAATCAAATTATGAAGAAAGCGAAATCTAGTGTAGGGCGTGTTGCGGTCAAACCAACGGGACAGGCGTCGGCCAAAGTTCCCAAAGTAGCTAAAGCTTAGGAGAGTCAAATTGGGACAATAGTTTCAGATGACAGTATAGCAGTCGAAATAGAGGATGTATTTAATTCTTCTAGTCCAGGGCCGTATAAAATTACATTTTCAAATACATCGGAACTAAACATTCAGAATCTACACCCAATTAAAATAGGAAAGGGATTATTTCTGTATGAGAGTGTAACCAGAATTGTTCCGGCAGGGAAAAACCAAATTGTTGTGGAATTGTTATATATTAAGGAAACTAATAGTCTTATAGCAGATAGGGAACTGCATGATTGTTTGAAGGTCTCATTTGACAGGGTAGATCGTAATGAACATAGGATAGGAATTATTCATAATATTCCACTCGAGTTTTCGGACGAATTTATTAATGAAGTGTTAGAGAGAGAAAGTGAATCTTCAATATTACAGGTAAGACGTTTCAATAGGCGCAATCCTGATACACCTGAGCGGTTTGATCCCTCTGGTACAGTAGCAGTGACTTTCGTGGGCAAAGAGCTACCGCCTTATGTTGTCATGTGTTTCTCTAGGGTGGGGGTCAAGCCCTATGCTTATCCAGTGAATCAATGTCACAATTGTTTACGTTTTGCACATCTCGCTGTCGACTGTCGTAGTGGGGGGAATAGGTGCGCAAAGTGTGGAGGTGGTCATCTCATAGAAGAATATCTACAAGGATCCCCAAAATGTGTTCACTGTGTGTTCATTGTGGGGGGGAGGGGCTCATTTGGCGACCGACCGATCGTGTCCCGAGTGGATGCGACATGTGTAAAATCTAATCTACAATGGTTCGTTACAATTTATCGCACCGGGAGGCTGGTCAGGCTGTGGACCGTAACTCTCCCTACAAGTTGCGCTATGCAACCAGGGGGTTCAATTTGTCACGGACAATTCTCAATCCCCAAATATGCCATTACGGCCACGCAATGTAACGTCCTACGCGGCGACTCTTACGAGTACCCCGGCACAGGTTGTTAGGGATATGGAAGCTCTATCAAAGGAACATTAGATGATATAATAAGTAAGGGGGTGGAACAGATGGTTTCTAAAGTCGTGTCGCTCCTAGTAACCGTGGCTTCCTCAGTGTCAGGGGAGTTAGATCTGCCAAGTTTAATGGCAAAAATAACAGGGAAAATCCAAAAGTTGTTAATAGATGTGCGACGTTATAATAACCATAATCGTAAATCTGCTAGGATCAAAGCAGGTAGTGGTGTCCAAGGTAACCTTGTCCGAGTTAAGTATATATTTTGTTTTGTTTTTTATGGTTAGTTATTTAAATATGATACAATGGAATTCTAGAAACATCAGGAACAAAAAATCTGACCTTGAGCAATTAATTTTTTCTCGTGATATCCATATAGTAGCGTTAAGTGAAACTTGGCTCAGTTACCAGTATAATTTTGTTATAAATAAATCTAATTTTTTTAGGTCTGATAGACCTGACCGGGTGGGAGGTGTTGCGCTGTTAATTAGGTCAGACATTCAATCAGCTGAAATAAAATCGGGCAATTTTCAATATCCTTGGGAGTTTGTAGGGCTAAAAATATTTTCCGCAGGTAGGACACCTGATGGGGGAGAACTCCCTTTATTTCTTAGGCGCCGTCTATTGGCGGACAAGTTTTTTTTTATCAAAGATTGTTTAACCTCTAGTTATCTGCGGCGCAGACTTCGGATGATTACAAATTATGTTCATACAAAACAATATTTGTTAAACAAATGATGCCAATCTCTGGCGGATAGTTTTTGGGATTTGAATGAACTGCGTCAGTATAGTTTTTATCTTCCGTATCCTATACAGTGTATCACTAGGGGGCATGATGCCCTTTGGGACGTACCAGTGGTGTTATCTATTCGTGATTCAGGAGTAAAAAGAGTTACCCTTCCGATCTAACAGAAGTAAAATGCAGTAAGGTATATGAAAGAAAGAGGGAGTAGATACAGACTTATATTTACAGATGGTTCTAGGAGGAAAGTGGAGACAGCCCTAGTGGGTGTGGCATTTTATGACAGTGGTATTAATTATGGGTCAGGCATATATAGCCTACTACAATCCGACGCGTCAATATTTACAGTGGAACTATTTTCTATCCTACAGACATTGAAATATATCTTATCTTTACGCGATAGGAGCTACGAATTGGGGTACTAATGGGTTCCTAGTCACGTGGGTATAATGGATAATGAGAGAGTAGATAGATTGGCATCTAGTGTAAATTTACTTTCCAATGTACAGGAAATCCCGCTACCATATGGCGACTTTATACAGAGGGTAAAACTCTGAAGTCAGGTTAAATGGAGCGAATGGTGGGAGAGCACATGTCAGCAGAAAGCAAAATGGTACCATGTGGTCTGTGGTACAAAATTAGTTACACCATGGATTTCGGGGGTTAAGAGCCCTCGTAAGTCTATTTGTATAATAATCTGCCTTCGGCTCGGGCAAGCCTACACGAAAGAACGAATTTATTTGATGCGCAAAGTTCCGTCCTCAAATTGTGTGGTTTGCCACGTTCCTGAAACATTAGAACATATATTTATGACTTGCCTTGTACATCAGTTGGCTCGGGGAAATTACACTCTTAATTATACCACAAACTTTTCTTTAGTTAATGTATTACGCTCAGACAACGTTACTTTGTTTCCTTCTAAATATTAATATGTCGGTGTAGAGACGAACACAATATGCCTCGTAGACAAAATTCGGGTTGAACTAGGGCTAGGTTATGTGGGTCATACCTGGATTGAACACACAGAAAAATCAAGAAAGTAGCATCGGAAGTGAATCCAATACAAGTGTCCTTGAATTATTTAAGAAAATGTCTTCAGTGCCATTGAAGAAAGAAAATAATAATAATAATAATAATAACCAGTTATTGCATTGCATTCAAACATATTGGCTAGATGTTGATATCAAGAGAGAATTATAAAATGTACGGGTTGTTCCGACACTACGTCATCGGAAGTCCAGTGTTTCCCCTAAACCTACACGAGAATGCCTGGACAGCTCGCGGAAGGATTTTTCCCGTGGGAAAACTAGTTCGGGTAGTTGACCTAAGGACCTAATATGGTGTACGTGGGCAGAGTTGTTTTGTTAAGTGAATAGGGTGAATTGACCCCACACACCCCCACCCTGCCCCCTGACTGGTGGGTAAAATCAGTGCCGGCTACTCTAGCTCATTTGGGCAACAATAAATTCAATGTTTTGTGTAAATTTGTGTTTTATTGAAGCAAGTGTATCATGCTATCTGGAGTGGTACAAGGTAATAAATGTTTAATATATATGTAATGAATTATTAATTTTAACCCGCCTCGGTGTCGTAGTTGGCTAACGCGCTAGTCGTTGTTGAGCTCAACTGCTGAGGACGGGGAGATCGAGGTTCGAATCTCGGTCGGGTGAACTGGGGGTGGTTTTTCCTAAATGGTTTTCTTCTCTACTTCCACGCAAATGCGGGTTCACTTCCTCTAATTCAACCTTCCCAATTCCTAATCCTTTAGAGCAATTAGTACTAAGAGCGTATAACCCGAACGGGTAGTAAGACGCGGTGCTAAATATTATTATTAATTTTAAAACTAATATTGATTCATATTCCAAGAATACTGTGTTCTAAGTAATTCTTCTTCCAAAAGGCTCTACTTAACACAAAAGGAAACCCAGGGCCTTCTGCTTGAAAACCGCAAGGCAAGCTAAGGAGGCTCTAACGACCTTGTCCAATATCTAGGGGGTTGCAAAACATTCCTTTCCGCTCGTCCACTAGTAATTGGGCAATGAGTCCGGGGTTTTACACCCCAGGTCATGCTGTTCATGTGTAATAGGCTAAGCATTATGCCAATTATTGAAAATATATTCAAGATCACAATGTTTATTTATTAAGCTAATTTAGTATAGTTTAAGTAAAATTACATAAAATATATGTGAAATTAATTGTAAAATGATAGTTAGTTTCCTAACAAGCTTTAAATTATACACTAATTAAATACATTGATTTATGTTTAGGTATTCTAGTCATATGTATTATCATGTATGTGGCAAACACTTTTAACCACTCTTTCAAATTTAGGCATTTCAGCACTGGTAGAGCGGGGAAAGGGGGAGGGTGGTAAGGCGGGTGACGAGGCTACTTTAACCGTTGTTGAAGGTAATTCTTGTTTTTATTTAGTAGAAAGGATCGTGGAGTTTTAATAGTGTTCTCTAATTTTTGTTTTACATGAACGACCTTTTAGTCATTGTGATTTTATATAATTATACATCAAAGAATCTCAAAAGTCAGGAGTGTAATTTCACAATTTCAAAATGATTTAGAAGAGAAAGGTAAAATAAAATATATTTTCATAAAATTTACTTATTCAATGGCACACCCAGCCATTTACTTTGGCGGGAGGCATTAAATCAAGGCTGTAGCAAGAATGAAATGTTGATGGAGAGAGCGGGTTTGGGGTTGCACAGCCCTCTAATATCTGAAGGCCAAGAATATTTATGAATATTAAATTCTTTTAGAAATTATTTGGAATAGTTTTATAGTAACTAAGAGATTTAAATAATGAAAATGGTATCGAAGCTATTATTTGCTTGGTTTTTTTTCTATTGTTAATTGTGTGTGTAACTGTAAACCTTTTGAATATTAGACTTAAATCAGAATCCTGGCTTTAAAATGTAGCCTATACATTAGACAAATCTTCAATGCTAAATATTTTAGTTGTACTTCATATTATGTAAATTTATATTAACATTATTTGTGGTATTGGGGAAGGGGGGGTCAAATACCCGGTTTGCCCCTCTCCCCCTTGGGTACACCACTGCTTACTGAAAGGACCAGTGATGCCTGCGCTTGGGTGTGGTCTAACACACTAACAAAGAACAAGTACATTTCTTGGCAGTACTAAAACCTCTGTGAATATTAAATTTCTTTTGTTTTTGTAACACGTAGAAACGTTGTTTATATTATTGTGAGATTGTTTTTCTTGGATAAGATGAAGTATCTTTTGTGTTGTTATCAAGAACTGGCTATTGTGTATAAATAAGACTATTTTATTGGAGTGTGTACTGCTGTGGAAAATATTGATGGTGAGAATAAATAACTTAGAATTATTGTTGTGGTGTGAACCAATAGGGTTGTAATATTTTATTATCAATTATACCCGTTAGTGGTGAGTTCGGGTAGCCAGAGTCCCGAGGCTAATTCCGGGTTGTTTCTGCACTGGCGCCAGCCGGGCAGGCATATAAATAGTGTGTAGAAACAGGGATGTGGACTTATTTGAAGATTTGAGGGAAGAGTGAGGAAGAAAGAAACATTACAGAGTGGCGCCCAACGTGGGGCGCTGAAGGAGGAGGCTGAGAGGGAGGTTAAGCGCCTACTCACTGAGGCTGAGGCCAAGAGAGAAGCCGTGAGGGTTGAGGCAGCTCACATCCTGGAGGTGGCGCAGCAGGAGGCAGTGAGGCTCAGCGAGGGAGCTTCACCACCACAGGCCGTTTGGGGGTTGGTAGACGCTCTTGGTGCGCGCCTAGGCTTACAAATGATGGTTGACCGAGTTCCTCATTTTAACAACCACACGGAGGAGAATCCCGTAAACCACCTCAAGAAGTTGAGTAGTTTGTGGGACGGTCAGGAGGTTCCTTGGAGAGAGAAGAAGCATCTCATTGCGGCATCGCTGGAAGGGGTGGCGTTGTGTTGGTGGTCCAGCGTAGAGGAGGAGGTAGACTCGTGGTCCACGTTCGAGTCTTTGTTCCGGCAGGAGTTCTGGTCGCCCGAGATACAAGGGCTTACCCGAGCCACTCTATACGCCATGAAATATCGTGAGGGCGGGAATAAAAGCATGGAGGCACATTTCCTCACTCTGCTAGATAGGAGCAGACACCTGGATGTGCCCATGACTGACTCAGAGCTGGTTAACGTGGCCCTGGGACAATTCCCACTACGAGTTCAGGAAGTGTTGGGGGCGGTAAGGTATGGAGGCGGGGCGGATTTCCGAAGGGAATTAAGACGACTGGACCACATAGAACAGCTCCGTAGGATGGCCAAGGTACCATCAGGGGAGAAGATACCTCAGGGGGAGAGACCCCAACAGCAGGTCCAGCAGCCTGGGCAACTAAAGGGGTCGCGGCCAGATGTTGTGGCTCCACCCCCACAACAATGGGGTAGCCGGGGTTTCAGCCAACCCTCCCCATCGGGATTTCTACATGGGAGGCCACCGCCTACGTACCAGAGGGGGCAAGCCAGCCCACAGCCTCGAGTATCTGTGACCCAGGTGGGCTACCCTCCTGGACCAGTGTGGTATCCTTTCTGGGAGCCAGCTCCAGGTTTACCGCCTCACACGGGAGAGGGAAACCTCTACGGTCAAGTCACCAATTAAGGGGTGTACGTCAGTAACGACGCTCATGATAGTAAGGAGTTTATGGGCCATGCACCTGGGGGCAGCTTCAATAACAAGCAGAAGGGACAAGGAAGGAGCAATGCCTCTGTATTGTTCGGCCCAGGAATCCAGCAGGCGCGGGGTGTATTCAACTCAGAGTTGCTCAAGCCGTGGAAACCGGACGTGTGAGCGACATTTTAAGTAACGTTTTTTTATTATAATATTTTATTTGTTTGTTTTGTGTATATAGTTTGGTGTGGTATGTTAAACCCACGTTTATCTCACAGAATTCGTGTCAACCGAAAACCGAACCAAATAGAGTAGGTTGCGTTAGGGGAGTTGAGGTGGCACGTTTTCTCTAATGGGTTGGTTTTGTTGTGTGTAAAGTATATGTAGTTTGGTTTTAGAGGAAGAATAAGCGAGGATAGTGTGTGGACGCTACAACATGCATCTCCGGCCTCATTAAAACAGTTTCAGATCGTCGAGGTCGAACCAAAACTGTTTGGGGGCATCTGAAAGGACCAGTGATGCCTGCGCTTGGGTGTGGTCTAACACACTAACAAAGAACAAGTACATTTCTTGGCAGTACTAAAACCTCTGTGAATATTAAATTTCTTTTGTTTTTGTAACACGTAGAAACGTTGTTTATATTATTGTGAGATTTTTTTTCTTGGATAAGATGAAGTATCTTTTGTGTTGTTATCAAGAACTGGCTATTGTGTATAAATAAGACTATTTTATTGGAGTGTGTACTGCTGTGGAAAATATTGATGGTGAGAATAAATAACTTAGAATTATTGTTGTGGTGTGAACCAATAGGGTTGTAATATTTTATTATCAATTATACCCGTTAGTGGTGAGTTCGGGTAGCCAGAGTCCCGAGGCTAATTCCGGGTTGTTTCTGCACTGGCGCCAGCCGGGCAGGCATATAAATAGTGTGTGAAACAGGGATGTGGACTTATTTGAAGGTTTGAGGGAAGAATGAGGAAGAAAGAAACATTACATTACATTACAGCAAAAGATTTATGTAAATATCTTAGCAATAAACCAATAACGTAGTGATATAGTATTAATAGTCCGAGTTAATCTCCCCTATATTAGGCATCTAAATAGCTTCTGGAGCATAAATTCTCAAGTTGGGAGACTCGTTTGTTTACAAGTAGCATTGTGTGAGATAAGTTAGGCCTTATAAAATAATTTTAATTGCGACATGAGTTGGACAATCTTCCTGATTCCCTCTCACCAAGATCTGATGGACGCTTGATCGATGTATCACTTCATTTTACTCTTATTATGATTGTATTCTTTGAGTATTGCTAACTGTGTGCTTTTAATTACACTAGGCTAATTGAATATCATGTGTCTCTATTATACATTCAGAAATGTGCCCATACCACTCTTAGCCTTGACATTAATAATTACTTAAATTTCTAACTATGTAGATATCATTACAATTTGAGGACCGATTTGGTAGTTTAGTGGTCATAGGTTCTGACTACAGACCCAGAGGTCCCGGGTTTGATTCTCGGCGCTTCCATATTTTCTGAGAAGTCTTTCCAGATTATCTGGAACGGGATATACTCAGTCTGGTGTGGATAAATAAGGGGCTACTCGAATAAAGTAGTAGTGGCTCCGGTATAGAAACCGAGCTTAATGGCTGGAGTCATCGTTGTGCTGACCACGTGACACCCTCTATCCGTAAGAGCTGGGCCTAATTTGCCAAACAGTTTGGTAGGTAGCCACTCGGTAGGTATAGCCTGAATGCGGTCTGACGCCATGGAGTTACTTTTATTAAATTTTGAGTGGATGGTACTCATCGCTATGAATAAATAAAAAAAGAGGGAATATGGGTGTAGAGAGGGCCTCAAAATTTCCTAAGATAGCATACAGTTAAGGGAAAATAATACATGTTTGAGAACCACTGTTCTATAGGCACACACCTTCAAATATTTCCCGTGAAATAATCCCTTGACTTTCTTGGACAACGGTGATTGAGGGTCCTTGGCCCCCAAATCTCCCCTGCAACTTTTATAGTACAGCATACCTATTAATTTTCTCAGAATACGCCACTGTTTGGCTGATTTTTACTCAAAAAGCTTCTCCCCCTACCTCAACGCAAATATGGGTACAATTTCTCTTAAATTCAACTCTCCTTATTTCTACCCTAAAAGCACAATTAAAATACCCATTGCTTGAACGAGTAGTAAGAAGTGACAGAAAAAAACCCCATTGAAATATTTTAAATTTAATCCACAATTTAAAAATTAATAACTAACGTATGCGATAAAATGCGTGCTTGAGTCGTGAATCAACCCTATCTTACGAAGCAATTTAATATTTAACGTGATTAATTTATTTTAATGCCTTAATAATGACAACATTAAAATTCATTGACGATTTTATTGTAAAAAATATTCTCCGTTGGGGGAATCTGCTGCCGCCATTTATGATTGACAAGAATTGATTATCAAGACCTGTTGATATCAGTATGTGTATGTATAAAATCAAACTCTAAATATCTACTAGACTACTAGAGAAATATTTTATTTATTTTGCCAAAAAAGTTTTGCTATAAAAATTGCAAAACCATTGGCCTTTTCTCGCGTTCCCTAACACCTAACCTTAACTGCTAATTTTTTCGTTGCAAACACAACGTTTAAAAACTAGTTTAACCCGCCTTCCTCCTGTGCCCACGTGACCAGTGATGGGACGGCGGCCGCGCCTGCGCCCAAGGACTCGCACTGGTTGAAGCGCGCCGTGCTGTCCACTCCTACAGTTCCGAAGTTGGTCTTTACACCGCATAGCAGCGCCGTGGCGCAGGCAGCCGAGTCACCTATCTGGGCGTCAGAGTTGTACGTCTGTGAACATTTACCCAAAGGTAAGAGGATGACGTTTATTAATAAATATTTCAAAGATTTAACGTGCACTTTCTGAACCAGATAGTTATATTGGCACACGACTTGAAAAGTAATTCAACTCTATAACCCATACTAACCATACTGTATTTGGGGATCAGAGGAGGCGTATGCAATTATTATTATAGACTTATTCTGTTAGAACTTCATTTTACGTTCGAATTA
>CABEEJ010000376.1:196262-252715 GCA_901482245.1 Timema douglasi | reverse complement strand
GGGGGGGGGGGGGGACATAAATCCCCTCCACTTAAAGTGATATTGTGCCCTAATCTGGGATAAACTAATCAGAAAAAAAACTCTCTATTTTTACAAACAGATTATTTTACTTTCGAGAACCCCAAGGGTTTGGTGTGAGTTGTGTATTACTTTTACGTTTACAGTCATTGTCTTATTTTATGTATTGTGTAATCCAAAATAAAAAATTACTGTTGAAAGAAAGAAAAATTCTATAGAGATCAAACACGCTTCGGTGGATAGATGGCTTATCACTACTCTCTCAATTGACTAGACATGTGTAGATAAGGTTCGAATATGAGTAAGGTGTAATGAGGGTGGCTTTTCTTAAATGGTTTCACTCTCCCTCTAGGTCAATGCGGGTACACTTCCTTTACATTCAACCTTCTTCATTCCTAGCACATCAGCGTAAAATGTACGTATGCATGTTATAAGTTAACCCGAACGTTTAGTAAGACGCAGTGCTAAAAAAAACTGTTGGGAGGGAAACTACATATTATGTAGTATTTTGGTTAGGTAATATGTAGTATTTTGGTTAGGTAATATACTTATTTAAATTAAGTAGTCTGAAACAGTGATTTAGGTTTTGCTAATTTTGATACTTTCAGGCTCAACGTCGTTCAAAGAAGCAGACGGAAAGGCGAGTCTCCTTCCAGAGTTCTCTCGGGAGCATCGCACGGCCATGGAAGACATCTACAGCTCTCTGCAGGAGGATCTTATCTCTTTGGAGTTGGTTGAAGAATATCTCTGCAGAGATACGCCAACCAGTGAGCAGCCCTTGTAAGTCTTTCATATAGACTGTGACTCCTTCGTATCAATTCAACATCATAATATCATCTACCATCACCCGCTTTGGTGTTTGCTATTAACATCAACCAAGCTGTGACACATCACACTCTTCACCTTAGTGACGTCCTGGCGAAATCGATCGAGTCCAGCCAAGACCTCCCATAAAATAAAGAAAGAGGTCGAGTAGCTCTTGAAGTGATGTCACGTTTAATAGAATAGATAAATGGGACTTAATAGTTTATCTGTTCTGTGCAGAATAGCGGCCAAAGAACAACCCGCCTAGGAGCAAATAATACAGTTAAACCTCTTCCTATTCTGGTGACGGTCATAAACACAAGCATCCTGGATTTATCTATCGGAGGTCTTGAATGGCTACGCATTATGTCTAGTAGTAGGATGTATACTCAAGTCACTCTAAGTTTAATAAATCCCATTCCTGTTCTAACACTTCCATCTCTAACCCACAGTGCCCCCTCTCTGTCCTCAACGACCTTGGAGGAGATCACGGTCCTCCTGATGGATCGGTCCTTACGCCTGACACCCCAGTCGCTCGAGGAGACCTTGGAGGAGATTGGCGAGGAGAAGGAAGAGGCGAAGCAGCAACAACCGTCCAAGGTACCAGTCAGGAGAGCAGAGTCAGACAGCAGCGACGGGAGCGCGGGCGACGCTATGGAAGGCCTGTGGCGGATGCTGTCGGCGTACGACGAGTTCAGACTGACCCAGCCGGGATATGACGCCTTCGACCAGGATGAGCCTCATTGGTTGGATCAGGATCTCATGCCGTGGGAGTTGGTGGAGGAGTCCAGGAAGAAGTGTCTGGAGTGGTTCGAGAGGAACAAACGTGTGGACGTATAAGTTTGTTTTTTAGCACCGCGTCTTAATATCCGTTCAGGCATACGCTTGTGTAGGCTACTAATTACGCTAATGGTTTTAGAGATTAGGAAGGTCATATTTAAAAATGTACCCGTATTTGCGTAGAGAGAGAAAGAAATAGTGGAAAATAATGTTGGGGGAAAAACTCCTAGTATACATGGCCGAGGTTTGAACCTCGATCTCACCATCATCGACAGTCTAGTCCAACATAATAATAGCACGTTAGACGATGTGACCACCAAAGGGGATAAGCTGTGTTTTAACCTGCACTTTATAATCAGGTGGACTAGATTAGCAAATGACTTACAAGGCTGATACATTTGGTAAGTTATGAAATTACCTGAAATTTACTGGTTTTACAAACCAAAACATATACGTTTTTCTATTTTTATACTATGAAGGGCTACAGTGGCGCACCAAGAAACTAAGTTTAGGTTACAAAGGGAGCTTACAAAAATACTGTGTACAGAAGCTATTATGTATGTATTTTATTCCAATTGTTTTAAACTTTTATTAAAATTAGTTGTGGTCTTAGGAAGGGAGGGAAAACTCCCCGCTCTTCTCCCTCCACGAGTTACTGCAAAACTATAAACATTTGGTTGTTATTATTTTCAATCTTTTACATTATATGTTTGAACCAAGAATCAATAAAGACAAATGTGTCAGTGCTCATCGCAAACTCGCATGATTTGGAGATGAAACTAGTGGTTTAGATGAGGTCATGCTAATCTACTTTGCATTTTAAAAATCATCTCAAGAATATCTAAACTCTTCAAGAACATTTTAATTTTTCTCTAACTGCTCGCCATCACACCAGGTTTTCAATTTTCTTTTAAATTCTCTTACAAACAACCTATGTAGGTACTAGGGATGGACACATTGAATTTTCAAATATTCGATGACTCGAACATATTTAAGACTCGAGATTCAAATATATATATTCGAATTTCTTGTCTAAATTAGTTTTTAAGAGCTTTTATCGGGTTCATTATTGACTTAGTCCATCAACATTGATTAAAATTATATGGATAACCTAAAAACCTGACCCTAAGCCTTTAATTTAGAACTTAATGTGAATAAAATCCATATAGAGATTTAAACAAATCGTATCAATGTGTGAAAGTTAAACACGTATACACATGGCATAAGATTCGGATTCGAGATTATGTGTCCGTAAATAAAATGAAGGTTTGGGTTCTAGGAAATGTTGATTCCAATAATTCATCCTCTCTTTACTCATGTCTCACAATACTAAACACCCAGAATTAGATTTTTTCAGATTACATGACGAGCCTAGTTATATAATTAGTAAGTTTCATCTTCTGAATCAAATAGAGTAGAACCGATGGTCACCTAGACTGGTGGCTGACCCCTCTAACCACTCAGCCATGCAGACCGTTGACGAATCGTAGCTGTATAGTTTGACCCCACGTCATCCCAGTAGCTCAACAGTCGAGTTATGAGCGCGAAGACCCCAAACATGCTCCGTGAAGGTGAAGGAATATAATATATTTTTGTGTGGACTCGTATACCAACAAGTTTCTCTTTCACACGCCTCTCCAAGGAGTTCTGACAATTTTACCGAGAAGCCCACTTTTAAAACCTCGTGTCCTTAAATTCATCAGTGTAATAATCGTAGATGTGATAGTTCCAACGGGAGAAGTGCGGGTAAAATCAGATTCAATAAATATTATTTAGGAAATGAGAGAGTCAGCATCGGTGGCCACATGGTCTAAAGGGTCACTCTTGCATTAGACTAGATTAATGGTAAGGAGAAGATTGAGGCTCATAACCCGGTTGGGTGTACTGAGTTTTTCCCGAAATGATTTTCCAATCTTCTTACACACAAATGTGGGTACACTTCCTATAAATTCAATCTTACTCATCATTAACCCACTTTTGTAATTAGTATATAGGCGTATAAACCGAACGGGTAGTAAGATTTGGTACTAAAAAATAACAAACAATAAAGAAAGTTTGTGATCAGAAAAAAAGAATAAAGTTCAATGTGAAAACAAAGAAATCATCACTTTACTGCACTAATTCGTTCAACCATAAAAAAAATGAGGCGTTAATATATCTAGGTCACACGCTCACACATTGTTTAGCTCTGTGGTCCTATCTTCAAATATAACATCACTCCCTTTTCCTACGTGGGAGAAAACACGATAAATAATATGTATGTGTATGTTCCGGGCTTGATCCTTGTGACAAAGAATAATCATGTGACAGCTATCGAGCGAATATGGTGGGCTCAAACCTGTCTTTATCTCAGTGAATGGACTGATAACAGTTGACATTATAAGAACACTTTTTCCCCCACTTACCCGCAGTTGATAAGGACAACCTTCTTTACAACAACACTGAGGTAAGTTCAGCCATAGTTCTCAATAAATTATCATTTATGTCACGTGGCATGAAGCATATCCAATTTAAAGGAACATGGGTGGACATGGAAGGAAGGATAATAACCAAACATTACAAAGGCTACTAAAACTACTCTCATATATTTATAATTCAAGTAATAAACTTGCAACTGTCACGTTCAGTGGCTTACCCTTACATTTACCTTAGGGGAGCATACAAGCAATGCTGTAGCCAGAATTAAATTTCAGGAAGGAGGTACAAGTTAAGAAAAGATATGAAGGTATGGAATGACTTTAGGAGCTATTTGGAGTTTTTATTATGGTAACTAAGAGCAGCCATTTAAATAATGTAAGTGGTCTTGCACACAATGTATCGAAGCTATTACTTGTGTACTTTGGTTTTTCAATTTATAATTCTGGGGGCACTTTTAATGAGAATAAACACCTTTTGAATATCAAGTCTTAAGCCTAGTATATTTATACATTCGACACATCTTCATTTCTCTATATTATAATTTTAATTAATATATATATACACGATGATACACACACATACGATTATATACACATATACATATATACATATACATATATATCCATATATATATAAATATATAAGCTGATAAAGCTGTTAAATTGATAACAATGTTGCAGCATACTCTGACTCAGTGCCAAGCCAGCCACCTATGTAGAATCGAGTGGGAGAATAAAAAATAAATGTAAACCTAAAAACGATTCTTTCATTCTTTCTCTCAATATTATTTGTTAATCTATTATTAAATTTATTTATTAATATGATTACAAAGCATTGATTTTCTTACGAATGAACATTTAAAGCACCTATTAGAAAATACAAATATATATATTACATGACCCAACTCAGGGGTCGGCAACATTTTAATAGTGTTGTGCCGAAGTAATGATGCAAAGTCACCCAGCGTGCCAATCAAACTAAGCCCATCCAAGTTCTTTATATGTTTATGCTAGTTAGCTAGTACAACTATTAAGACAAATTTAAGTTGATCTTGTATAATGTAAATGTAACAAGATGTTTCTAAATCGAATAAATTTAATAACCACTATTTCTTGAATATTTAATTACCCAAATTTATTATTATTACAAATTATTTACCCAAATAAATCATACAAAAGTTATAAATGCGTTTAGCAAAATTTAAGTTCTATAGGCATTATTTTGAAATTTGTAAATGAAACAATTATTGAATGATTGAAACATACAACACGTTGCTATTAAAAATATTACTCACGTAAATGGTTTTAACTAAAAATAAAGGTTTTATAAGATTTCTATTCAAATCCCTCAGCTTGCCATTGAAAATCGTTTCGTGTGCCATTCTTGGCACGCATGCCATAGGTTAACTACCCCTGACCTAACGTATGAAGACGTGGAAGTAGATCTGGAGCATTTTCTATCTGTCAGAAAAGTAATTAAAAAAAAGATTAGTTAGTATCTCTACCACCTGTTCCTCCAGTACTCTTGGTGTGACTTGAAGCATCTAATTTGCACTGCAGGTAGTGTCCATCGACCAAGTGACAGCTAACAAAAGCTACCAGGTCAACTCTCATGTATCCATTCGCCAAATAATAAGATCTGCAAGACCATGTGTTCAGCTACTTTCACTTTCGGCAGTCAAAACTTTCACAACAAACCATTTGTTTTTAGTATATTTTTGTTTTGTTTTAAGAGTTTTTTCCTTTTTAGATTATCAAAACACGAACTTTAAAATAACCGTTTGGGTGTTTCTTTTTAGTGGAAGCAGCGTCTGTGTTTCACTTAAAAATTCTTTACAAACAAGAGATCCCAAATGGAGGCGCTATCTTCACATATTAAAATGGCATATCAAAAGAAATGAAGGCGGTTGATTACGTCATACAAACCGTGTTCAGCTGTATTCATGCGTATGTTTTTACAAAATAAAAATCTTTTATTTGAAAAAAATATTTTTAAATGGATCTTTTTCTAATTAATAAAAACATACATTTATTTTGGTGGCCACTTATAAGAAGATACAGGTGTGAATCTATAGTTCTTTTAGTTTAATATTTCACTAACTATAATCTTTCTTGCTGCCACAACCACGAAACAAAAAACATAAAAATTGTATGCATATTAATCGTTCTTTCAACTAGTCATGCAAAAGTCAATTATACAGTAATCCTTAGGAACGTATTATTAAAATCGTTTGATAACACTTTTTATTAATAATATCACTAAGCAAATTGTTATTATTTCTGAGTAGGTTGACATTAGTTACTTTTAGTCCATGTTTGCAATGAATATCCTTCTGCTTACCTACACTCCTACTGAATATAGATACAATTTAATTTAAAATTGGAAAAATTATTTATGACTGATAATTCTTCAGCTCATAGAGTTAAGGTGGGATGGAAAGGAACATAATTTTTGCAGTTTATAACATATAGGCTTTAACAAGCTAACTAACTAACTAACTAAATAAAATATTGCGTTAGTAAATACGTTTAGTTTAACTTTCAACACATGTTAATCTTTAACAGCTGTTGATTATCTGTCCATGAGCATATTGACATTTAATGATACATTTTTAGGTGAATATATATATATTGTCAGATTCCAGAGGGTACTATGTATGGCAATTATTCAACAACTGATGAAATTATTAATTTGTAAAATTTCAAAATGAAGTCATCTACGTTTTATTTTAGCACCACGTATAACTTACTAACCTTTCGGGTTATAAGCTTATGTAATAATTGCACCAATAGCTTTAGAGACTCACAAGGTTATATTTAGAGGAAGGATTCCCGCATATGTTTCGAGGGAGAGCGGAAAACCACTTTGTAAAAACCAACCTCGGTACACCGGACCAAGATGTGAACCTCGATCTCCCGGTCATCAGCTGTCTAGTCTACTGCAAGAGTAATGCCTTAGACTATACGGCCACCGAATCTGGTGACATCTACTTGAGCTATATTTTATGGTATTAGGTTAAAATAATGTTATAAAATATGCAAAAATATTGGCCTTAATTCGCGCTCTCATTTTACCCACCTTAAGGTAGGGAGGAAGGGTTGACGATAAAAGCTCAGTGTTTTTGTAGTTTTTATATATCAAAACCATTTTTTAGTCAAAATAAATCAAATCATTCTTCAGTAGAAACATAAAATTTAATTTTCTTCACAGAGTAATAACAGTTCTAGAATGTCTGTCAAGGATGTCCTGGAATTTAATGACAGGTTTTAACCTTCATTTAAACAATAATAATAATATTTAGCACCACGTCTTACTACCCGTTCGGGTTATACGCTTTAAGTACTAATTACTCTAATGGATTAGGAATTAGGAAGGTTGAATTAGAGGAAATGAACCCGTATGTGCGTGTAGGTAGAGTGGAAAACCATTTAGGAAAAACCACCCCCAGTTCACCCGACCAAGATTCGAACCTCGATCTCTCCGTCCTCAGCAGTCGAGCTAAACACGACAAGCGCGTTAGCCAACCACGCCACCGAGACGGGTTTCATTTAAACAGTTTGTCGACTAATGTTAATATGCTCATGCCAGATATTAAAGAATGGTTTATATCACCATGGGAAGAAAATTAAACCATATATTTCTATTAAACCAATATTTTGATTATTTTGTCCTAAAAGTTTTTTTCTATAACAAATTGCAGAAACACTTAGGTATTCTCATCATCCCTTCAACACCACATTACGTTGTATTAAAAACTTAGCTGGATTTGTTTGGGCCACATATGAGCACAAATGGAGCACACTCAACTATATAAATTTGAACTTATTTGTAGAATGTGTCGGGCTTATTGTATTAATCATAACTTGTGAATGTGTGGAATGCCAGACCTCCACCGTGGTTCGGAATCCACGTTAAACTGTAGGTCCTCCATTTCATCTCACAATCACCCTACCATTACACATTAGCGTTAGTGCGTATAAACCGAACGGGTAGTAAGACGTGGTGCTAATAATAATAAAAAAATAATGTCGGGCTTACTTGATGTATCTACTAGTGCTGATGAAAAGTGACATAAGCTGCAACCTAACGGTGGTTATTGAAACTAGTTCGGAAAAAGAACGGTCCCGGTAGATTACTTCATAGAATTTATTTAAGATTGCCGCTTGAAGAAGGTTTTTAATAAAACCCACCTAAATGTATAGTAGCCTATTATATTTTTATAATACTACACAATTTTGATCATAAGTAAATTTATTTTGAAAAATTGTGTAAATTCATTATTCTATATTATTAAATCCTAACATTACCGCAATAAGATTGTTTTAGACGTTGAGGTTTGGTTTAAATTAATGTTTAACGTATAGTTAATAGCGATAATGCATACATAGCACATAATGCGCAAGAAATTGGAACACGCTATTTTCATCTATAGCTTTCATAATCGATATTTAGCTAATAGTGAGTAGTGCACAATGCATAAAGTTAATTTACTTTAACTTTTCATGCGTTAGGGACGTTCAAGTATCACGTAAGCAAATTTTTGGCCATTTTAGATCCCCCTACCCCTCACTTGTAAGCAAAAATTATCTACTTTTTTATTTTTTATTCACATGTATAACCATTATTTGTTATGCATTTTATAAATTGCTGGTAATTATTAACGTAGAAGTATAGATTAACTATGTGAAATATTTCACAATAATTTTTTTTGGAAAATTAATTTAAATGTATTGTAATAAACAGGTAAAATTAAAATAAAGTAATAGATTATAAAAAAATAAGTTTTAATCTATACTCAATTAAAATGATAAAAAAAGTATTTTTGTGAATACATAAACTATTATAGTTATGAAAAACTCTAAGCCACTTTTAAACTATTATTATTATTATTATTATTATTATTATTATTAGCACCACGTCTTAGTACCCGTTCGGGTTATACGCACTCACACTAATGTGTAATGATAGGGTGATAGTGAGATGAAATGGAGGACCTACAGTTAACGTGGAATCCGAAACACGGTGGAGGCCTGGTATTCCACACATTCACAAGATGTCTTGTCAGAGGTGAAGGAAGGGTTTGGTAATCAGATAAATTTATGCCGGGACCTGGGATTGAACCCCGGTCACCAGCACAGAAGTCTGACACCTTACCCCTAGACCACCAGGTCACCCACTTTTAAACTGAAGACCAAGTTTATCGAATCCACGTCTCAAAACTTAATTATTGTGGGTCCATTTGGGGTGGCTGGGTTAATGCGCAAATTTTGCCCGTCTCGTTTTGTCTTACGTAAGCATAGTTCTGAGCCCCGTTACGCCTAAGGTACTTAGGTTGCCGAGTTCAAATCCAGCTACCCTCTCCCGCCCCCCCCCTAAGGTATTCACGCTATAGGCCTACTTGAACGCCCTCTTATGCATGAAGATGAGCTTAGACAAACCTTGGACTAGATACCTTTCATCTAATTAGAATGAGAGAAGAAGCCATATCCAACTAAAGACTAACTATAGAGCAGGCGGTGTAATACTTCTGCTCATGTTCGAAATGCCTAGTGATAACCAGTCTTGTTTGTTATTAACGAACTTTCTTTGTTTAAGCGTCCGTCAATAGCGATTATTGAAAATATGATTAAAAGTAAAGGGGTAATGTTACATTTTGGATTCTATTACTGAGAAGTAGGTCTACCACAAAATTAACTATAAAAATAAAATCGAAACTAAAATAAAAATTGAATTTTATTTAAAAGTACAGGTACCGCTTAAACAAAGTTAATTTGTTGTTGTTGTAGAGCAAATAGTTTGGGCCATTTACACGAGTAAAAATATTAGATTAAAGTTAGAAATTACTCCTATGTTTCAATATAAACCGATGAATTTTTTTTATAATTGTTTGCTATACTTTATGGTTTATACAATATTCACTATTAGTTAAGGGCTATGCGCGAATAATAAATATAAACCCAGGCCTAGCTCTTATATTAAAAACAATTGTTTTACTGTACAGTACAGGATCATTTTAAAACTAACTTATACGACTATTGTGCCTACACTTTTTGGGTCACCATTAGTAAAATTTTAGAAGGTTTAATAAAATCGGATGCAAATAAGCCAACAGTGACAATATGTGGCTAAACAACTCCTTGGTGCATAATAATATTTTCAATTATCAATTAAGGTTATCACGATGATAAACATATTAACTGAAAGTGGTAACTTAACTATGTAAAGGAAATTGTTGCAGCCCAACTAAGTTTAAAAAAAGCTTTGGCCGGGATCTTTCTAATACATTTTGAGTTATTTTACTCTAATATATAATATAGAATTTTAAATGAGGGTCCCTATCATCCACGGTACAACGACTCTTAGGAGGCGTATAGAGGATACCGCCTTCTGATATCAAGAGTGGATGCGAATATATTAAATACAATCAGTCACGGACAGCCGACAAGGGTGGCCCCCCAGCTTGGGGCATGATTAGCTCTCACCGTAAAAAAAACCCATCAAGAAACAAACTATATTCAATTTTAGTTACGTTAAATTACCCAAAAAACTTGTTAATCTAATAGAGGTCTGTTTGTGAACTATACGCGTGGCAGCCAACGGTTTGGATGTCACTTACCTGATACTTTCGAAATATAACGGGCTGAAAAGGAGATTAACTTTCCCCATTACTTTTTAGTATAGCCTTAGAGTATGGTACTAGGTTAATGCAAGAGAGCAGGAAATCGTTAATATTAAACTGTACATTGAAGATATTAGGTTATTCAGATGATTTAGCTTTGTTGGGCAGCAGTAACGAATCTGTTGCAAGAAATGCAGGGATTTTATTAAAGCCAGTTAGAAAATAGGTTTAGAAGGGAACGCTGAAAATACTAAAGTATATGATCACATAGAGAACACAGATTTGGGTGATCATTTAGAGATTATTGCGAACAACATATCATTTGACACATATAAGTAGCAATAAAGATATTGGATTAAACACTAAGACGAAAAGAATATACAGTTGGTAAATGCATGCTATTACTCGGTCAGTGAGTTGTTGACATCTCGACTGCTTTCAAGGAATATAAAACTCAGAATATACAAAACAATAGTTTTACTGGTTGTTCTCTATGGGTGTGAAACGTGGTCTTTTACCTTACATGATGAAATCAGACTTAGGGTATTCGAAAACAAGGTGCTTAGGAAGATATTTGGCCCAAAAAGGAAAAAGGTTACTGAAAAGGGGAGGATGTTACATAATTATGATCTACATACCCTTTAACCAACACAAGACATTGTTAAGATAATAAAATCTTGCTAATTATGGTAGACAGGATATGCAGCGTGAAAGGGAGATTCTAGAACCTTGTTCAGGATACTGATTGCTAAACACAACGGGAAGAGACCATTAGGAGGACCTAGATGCAGAGGGGAGAATAGAATTAAGATGAACCGGAAATATATAGGGTGTAATGAGGTGGACTGGATAGAGATAGCCCAAGTTAGGGCTCATTTTTGTACTTGTGGCAATGAACTTTTGAGCTCCTAGTGCCATAGAGTAAGTACATAAGTAAGTTGGTATAATTTAGGATTGACATGATCTGTATTCACTCCACAGAGGGGCGCTTAACGTGGAAGTGTAAGGGACGCAAGGAAAGGTAAGTGTTTTTGAAGTTTTATAGTAAAACATTTTTTGGCCAAAATAAATCAAGTATTGCTTCAGCACAAACTTAGAGTTTAATTTTATTCACATGGTGATGTCAACAGTAATTGTTGAATATTTGTCATGAGTATATTAACATTAGGTAATCCACTTTTTAAATGAAGAGAAAAAGCTGTCATAAAATTTTAGGACACCCTTGACAGATATTCAAGAACTGCTGATATCACCATGAGATTAAAATTAAACAATATACTTTTGCTGGAGAAAATTTTATTTATTTCAGTCAAGAAAATAGTTTATTATAAAAACTGCAAAAACACAGGCCTTTTTTCGCGTCCCCAACACTCCCACCTGAAAGAATGACACGTTATGTACTATAATTGTTTTGGCAGTTTATTTAAAGCAAATAGGGATTATTGCTACTGGGAATGCACTTATAGTAAGTAACCTTTAGATTCCTCGTGTCCTCCCGCAAACTGGTGGTCCGCGGTCAAAGGTGTTAGGATCATAATGTATTGAATGAATCGCTGATGACAAGAACTTTATGACTTATCTGATTTTGTATTACATGACGATTAAAATATGTACCAGACACGATTTAAACTGAGATCTGTCTCTATATCGTAACGCTTTCAACAGCAGTCAAGGCCTACTATATAATTTTAATTGGAGGTTTATAATCTATATGCAACAAGAGATAATGGTATAGTTAGTTTTTTCACGCTAAGCTTGTATTTTTGTGACAGTTGAAAATTTACTAAAACATACATTTTCAAATATATTCACCATATGAATAAGTTTGGTCAGTTTAAAATGTAAATTGAAAACATTTGCCAAGGGTAAAAAACATACTTGAAAGGTGAAATAACATATAACAATTTTTCTTATTAATTTTACAACTGTCATAGGCCGAACGAATGAGTACGCAGACTAAACGTAAAGTTAGAGATCGGATGATCTGGTTTGCCAGTAATGAGAAGGATGGGGCTAAAATACCGGTCTATATTGATGTTTTTCCTCAAAATATATTTTCCTTGTTACTCCAAGCAAACACCGGTACATTTCCTCTAAATTCTCTCTTCTCTATTCCTATGCCACTGGTGTAGTTAAAAGTGTAAACTCCAGACGGGTAATAAGATTAGGTGAGAACAAAACAAGCACCCGCTTCGGTGGCCGCGTGGTCTAACGCGCTACTCTCGCAGTAGACTAGACTACCGATGACGGAGAGATAGAGGCTCTAATCTCGGACAGCTGTTTCGAGGGTGGTTTTCCATAATGGATTTCCACTCTTCCTCTATTCCAATTATGGTACAATTCCTCTTAATATAATTCTCACAATCCCTAAAATCATTAGTGCAATTAGTACATAAACGTATAAACCAAACCGGTAGTCAAACGCGGTGCTAAAAAAATCCAAGCAATTGTCATAAATGGCTAAAGCTACTGCAAACGGATTAAATACATACTCGAGCATTACCTTATTTTTCAGTTTTACCGGATAAATGGCTGACGGTGAACCCATACAGAATCACAGCACGGAGACTGATGCCAAATTCCTGAACATATTTGGGTAAGTGATAAGTGATAGGTGCGTGCGAGGTTTTGTCAAAACTCCGCAAGGAACACATTCTAGTCTGAGTGGACTTGGGTGAGCGAATCATTGATCCAGCATAAACGCTGGCACATTTATTTAAAACCCAATTTCAACCCGTTATTTTAGGTAAGATAGCTTACGTAACCGATAGTTTGTTTTTTGTTAGCGGTGAGTTTAATTCTAAGGTAAGAGATGCCATTATAAGATGGGGTAAGAACGAGGTGGGTAATTAAGAGGAAATGTGGAAAGTGCAGAAAGCCACGTTCGTGGCGATACTACCCCCAGTATACCAAGTCAAGATTCGAACTAAAATAATTCACATCAGGGGCCGCGTGGAGTCGTGGACTAAACGTCAAGTTCATCTAGTCTGTTTTGATAGTGACAGAAGGTCGAGGTTTGAATTCCGACTCGGTGTACTAGGGAATCTTGTTTCTAAACAATTTTCACTCTTTCTCTTTCTCTACATGCGAATGCAGGTACTTTTCTTTTGAATTGCTTTCCTTTTTACTTTTACTTCATGAGTGTGGTTAAATATGGATACGCCAGACGGTTAGTAAGACACGCCACTGTGGGATATAGAGGTATCCCAATCCAGAATTTTCTGACCCGGTTCCAACACACCAAGTGAAGAAAATGAAGCGTAGACAAAATATTTCTTGTATTTAAGTCCTCGTCCATGGTAAAGATCTTTGACACGTTGGGGTGTTATTATAATTAAAGAATTTGATTTGAATCTCGTTGAGTTCAAATATTAAGTTCTTACCGCGTTCACATATTTTTCTTATATTAAATCCATCAATAAAATGATCTGTGAAATTATGTCAGAAAGAAGAAGGACGCTGAAGGGAAAGAGGGCGACACTCCTGACGCCGGTTGGAGCCAGACCCCGGTAGCGCCGAACCCGGGCTGCGACAGAGACGCCGAGGAGTACAACATGCGACATACACACCGCGGCGTGGCGCTGCTCTTCAACCACGAACGAATCCCGGGCATGGCCGTCAGGAGCGGCACCGACAAGGACTGCAAACGCCTTGCGCATGAGCTCACCGAGCTGGGGTTTGAGGTCTACATCCACAATGACCTCAAGTATCAGCAGATCATGGACGTAATAGCTCAAGGTACGACAATACTGGTATCAGTGATTCAGTGATGTCAGCAATAATTAGCGTGCAAGCTATTGGTTAATGGCGAGGAGGATTATGGGTGATAATAAACCAAGAGACAAGAACATTCTTAGCTTTTCAGTATTAATGATCTGTCCCGTTGACGTATCGTCCATCAATTTTGAAATGTCAGCTCTCAACTGTAACCTTTAGAACCGGAATGTCTAACCCACGGCCCGCGGGCCACTTGTGAGCCCCGAGTACATTCTGTGCAACCCACCAGCTTACATTTAAATACTTCAAATTTCAGAAATGAACAACAAATTAAGCTATTAAATCTGACGTAGATGCTTGCTATCTTCCATGTAGTTACCAGAATCATAAGTATGTTACTTATGTAATGTCTGTAGGCCCACCACGAGAGGGGGGCTATTGGTACCATTGTACCGGGACCGAGACCCACACGGGTCTGGGCCTAAGATCTAGATTAACAAATTTTAAATGAAATGTAAAAGATGAAATAGAATACAAAGTAAATTATCTATCCATACTAATAAATAGACAGCTCTACCACTGCGGCTTACCACGAAGGAGCTTGATGGCATTTGTAGCCATTCTATTCTTGGTTAGGTTCAGTCTTGTCTTTCATTTAAAAGTGTTTGGAGGTTTCACGGTTTCAAGTTTTCTACTGAAATTAAATTTGACACAAAAAGAGAGTTTGGGAATGGATCAAATTAAATTTAAAAGAAGTATTCAATCAGGTGTGTAACATTTCAGTGTTCAGTTATGTAATTATTTTCTTACACTGATTTTCTTTTGCTAAAGTGAAAACAAATTTTATGAAAATGTACAAAGCTAAGTTGAGCAGTTGAATAAGAACAAGGAGGCGGAGCTGCTCATTTCCTCCATGAACTAAATAGCTTCTAGATGCATCCAATTCTAAAAAAAAAAAAAAATCTGGATAGTCCATTTATACATACTATCAAAAGAGATTTAACTTTTAAAGAGTTTCCAGGCAAGGACTTTCCAAATAGATTCTATAGTCACCCAATTTAAAAATAACAATTCTGGGGTGAAGAACATTTCAAATAACATTTATAATAGGCATATAATCCTAGGCAATGATCACTCTAAATAGCTTCAAGGGACATTCAAATTTCAAAAATAATTCTGGAGAAAAACCTCTTCAAATACCTTCTAGAAGAATCTAGTTTTCAAACATTTTCTAAGAGAGAACCATTCAAAGTTATTTGTAGAAGCATTCAAATTTCAAAAAATTTCTGGAGTAGAACCACTTCAAATGCCTTTTAAAGTAATCTGATGTTTTTTTTAAAGGCTGGGAACCCTCTTTAAATAGCTTGTATGGACATCCCAATTTCCAAAAGTTTATTGGGAAGGACCACTCTAAAAGCTTATAGAAGATTTTAGTTTACAAGGAAATTACACATGAGGGTCAATCTAAATATTTTCTAATTATTTGGCGGGGGTGAAGGGTACTCAGGCCCTCCTTTGTGTGTTTGTGTATGTGTGTATGTACTTTATTTGAGTATTAGGAATTATAAATCTCATGTATAGCCCTGGCCAATTCCCCTAAAACTCATGCAGCCCTCAGTCGGTAATTGGTTGGACATTCCTGCTCTAGAGTTTAGAAATGTAAATTGGATATTCAATTATTAATATAGGCTGAATATTGGTTGATTACTACTATAACTATAGTCTAAAATTAGAAACTACTTTCCATTGAATATCTTTGATATATTGGGGGAGGGGGCGGGGGGGGGGGTAAATAACTTCGTCAATTCAGTATATTAGCAAGCTTACCTTTCATTATTCCACTCTGATATAGCTTATATTATAATCCTTCAAGGTTATACCATGTAAAGAAATAGATTTTCATTTAATTATGATTTTAAACAAAATTTCCTACCCTTAACATATTTAAAATTAATGAATAGTTTCAGGACATAAAACTAAATGCACCCACATTTGTTAGGAAATCTTCTCACACACCTGACTGATAATTTATTTATTTTATTTTTGTTTACAATTATTCTGTGTCTTCAATTTATTTTTATTTGTTTGTTTAATATCCTCACATACCTATTGCAAATACTTGTGAAATATAACCATTTTGCAAACACTCTCTTTTTCTCTCCCTCCCTTCTAGAACAAATATAACATGGTTCAACTTAATGAAAGAAAGACAGAAATAAGCCTCTAGAAAGATTTATTTCGAATAACATACCCTAAAAGAAGGCTTCTTTCTTCATTTTCTGTCCACAGCCTTACTGAGAAGCGGTCCAAATCTTAAATTTTCTTTTGAATCTAGAATCCAAATTCAAATCTTTGAATTAAAAAAAGCTATTTTTAGTATGATCAAAATAATATAATTTTGAAAAATTGTTAAATTGTTAGTTAACAAACGCTACTATGTCATGTCTATTGCATCATAAAAACCAGGATCCTTGTTGAGTAAATTATTTAATTTAGTGCGATTTTGTTATTTTTGTGATTTTCTTATTTTCTTAGTTACAAACAAATCTATGTAACTCTGTTACCAAGTGCTTAAAATTGTGATTTAAAGTCAAAGCCTTCACAATTGTATTTGAGATAACTTTTTGAGATATTTACGAATCTCAAATCTTTTGAATTCCATAGGATTTGAGGGAGTTGAAAGTCCCTTATCTAGTTTTAATATTATCTATCAAAAGTGACTGCTGTGATCACATGCCTCGAAGCATGGATAGATGAAACTAGTCGTAATAATGTAAATGTTTAGCTGTCACACGTGACAGTGTACTGAGGTGGTATCCCCCCTTAGTTTCCAGCGCAGACCACAGTGGCGCCGACTGTCTCCTGGTGGCAGTGATGACCCACGGTGACCCCGGAGTGCTCCACAGCAGGGACCGGAGGTACCAGGTCAGGGAGCTATGGCAGCCCTTCACGGTGGTCACCACTCTGGCGGGGAAACCGAAACTCTTCTTCATACAGGTAAGAACCCAGGTGTGTTTGAAGGGGACGTGAGGAAAGACCAGTGTTTTTGCAGTTTTTATAACAAATTTTTGTTACCAAAGTAGAAAAAAAAATCTTTAGTAGATACTGTACAGAGAGTTTAATTTTATACATATGGTGATATCAACAGTCGTTGAATATATGTTATGAGCATAGAGGAATTAGATTACACACTTTTTAAATGGAGAGAAAAAGTTGTAATTAAATTTTAGGACACCCTTGACACATATTCAGGTACTGTTGATATCAACATGTGCAGCAAATTAATATCTATATTTCTGTTGCTGTCTATTATAACCAGAAATACGTTTCGTTATAAAAACGGCACGAAACACTTTCCTTTCCTCGCGTCCCCTACACTCCCACTTGAAGGGCGTTTGTTCGTCATTAATTGGGAGGACACATTTCTAATCCCGGTGCTACTTCTCTAAATGTGACTTTCACATATTCTATATAAGCTAATTCAGATATATGTTCTTTATATTAGGCCCTATACGTCTTCTCCCCACTCTTTAGAAAAAGTAGTTATAGCCCTTGTTTTTTAAAAAAAGATTTAATATTTTTCGTGAATTTAATATTAGGCCTACTCTGGTTTAAAACATGTTATTACTACTATACTTTAGTGTCCGTACTGGTTATCAGTGTACTATACTTTGGTGTTCGTACTGGTTATCAGTGTACTATACTTTAGTGTTCGTACTGGTTATCAGTGTACTATACTTTAGTGTTCGTACTGGTTATCAGTGTACTATACTTTGGTGCCCGTACTGGCTATCAGTATACTATACTTTGGTGCCCGTACTGGTTATCAGTGTACTATACTTTAGTGTTCGTACTGGCTATCAGTATACTATACTTTGGTGCCCGTACTGGCTATCAGTATACTATACTTTAGTGTCCGTACTGGTTATCAGTGTACTATACTTTAGTGTCCGTACTGGTTATCAGTGTACTATACTTTAGTGTTCGTACTGGCTATCAGTGTACTATACTTTAGTGTCCGTACTGGTTATCAGTGTACTATACTTTAGTGTTCGTACTGGCTATCAGTATACTATACTTTGGTGCCCGTACTGGCTATCAGTATTACTATACTTTGGTGCCCGTACTGGTTATCAGTGTACTATACTTTAGTGTCCGTACTGGTTATCAGTGTACTATACTTTGGTGCCCGTACTGGCTATCAGTGTACTATACTTTGGTGCCCGTACTGGTTATCAGTGTACTATACTTTAGTGTTCGTACTGGTTATCAGTGTACTATACTTTGGTGCCCGTACTGGTTATCAGTGTACTATACTTTAGTGTTCGTACTGGTTATCAGTGTACTATACTTTAGTGTCCGTACTGGTTATCAGTGTACTATACTTTAGTGTCCGTACTGGTTATCAGTGTACTATACTTTAGTGTCCGTACTGATTATCAGTGTATTATACTTTAGTGTCCGTACTGGTTATCAGTTACGTTGAATAAACAAATAACCTCGCCAGTATTCGTCTAGAGAAACTTTGATAAACCACATTTTATAATGCCATTTTGGCATTCCCAGTCGATATCAAACTATTTCCGTTAGAGTGAGTAGAGATGATCTTCCTCCTTTTGCATTTATTCATTCATTACCTATGTTTATCAAGGAATTAAACACGATCTGTATAAATACTTTTCACAAATCCGGACCTTAGGAACCAGATAAATATATACGTACGTATGCACTGTACTGTACATCAATTTTATGTTTGAATAAGAATATTTTATCTTTCCAAAGAGCGTAAAACCTGAACGGGTAATAAGACGTGGTGCTAATGATAAAAAATCCTAAGCGTGGAAGGATTCTGATTTACTAGCGCATTGTGCTTCTTTATTATATAATCTGTATCCTTTCTTTACATAACTTGAAGCCTCATGATGGTGATGGGAAGCGTAAGGTTCGAGTCTTGGCTGATGTATTGATCTGGTTTATTCTAAATTATCTATACACTATCTCTCAAAGCAAGCGTGGGCAAGTTTTCTTTAAATTTACCTGCCTCTTCCCTACCTCATGAGTGTAAATATGCGCATATCCCAGACGGGTAGTAAGAAGCAGCTCGTTGGAAAATATGTCTTAATATCTTAGATTAAAAAAAAATATATATATATATAATCCCTAGAAAACTTTTCATTGTTTGTTTTTTTAGAAATAAACTGGTTTATAAATGCTTATAAGCTGACACTTTCAACTCCATCATTTATTTTATAAATAATTTGTTACTAATTTGTTTAGTAAAATAAAGAAAATTGACTACTAAAAGTATGTTTAATGGTCTTACCTAGAAGTAAAATACAATATAGAGCATACACAATGTTAATTTTTAAAGAAAATAATTATAATCAAGTTTTCTAAGAAATATTTTTCCTATTTAATATGTGATCAAAACTAACAAACACTCTAACCTAAATTAATTAGAAAACTATTATTATTAGTAAATCATAAATGACGTATTTCAGGGTAATATTATAAATATGTATGTTATATATTATTTATAAATTTATTTTATAATAATGTGTGTTATCCGTTTTTAGAATATGTTTCTAATACATTTTTAATATACTAAAATAACATTTGAAACTGGATTACACCCATTGAAACGCACCCTTAATGATATGTATTTGTTTAGATTTTAATGGTTTGGGTATTTAGAAAAATTTATGCTTTAGAAAAAATAATTAAAGAGAGAAAGAATAAATCCTCGAACTTGATCTTCATGTTCTAATTTCCCTGCCAATTGAGCTATCCACATTCTCTTAAAGTTCATTTTAATGTATTTATTTATTTTTAAGGTCGACATATATGGTTCATTGGATCGCTTAGTTGTTTCTTCCAAGGCCCTATAAAATAGGTTTTCTTGTTTACCGAGAATAAAATTGTTCTCGATGTGGGAAAACGTAATAGCATTCTTCAATACAGGACGCCGTGAGATAGGTATATATGCAATGCGCATAGCACTTATGTAGGAACAGTAGTTTCCTTCCAAGACTTCCTTCTATTCGATTAAAAATTTTTAATTACTGTCCCATTTCCATAGGAAACACACAGCTAGATCTACTTTCACATATGCATAAGTCATGTGATCTGCAGCCGACACTTTTAATGGATATTATAAATGCCTATAAAATAACAATAATTATATAATCAAATGTTGTTGACCAAAAAAAGCATATTTGTATTTACTAAATGGCTCTTCCAATGAAAATTGGAATATAGGAAAATGTTGATTTGTGGCTAACGGATTTGATTAAAATGTTTACTTTCGATTAAATTGACTAAGTGACTGACATAATAGATGTTTGACATGATATTAAGTGATTAAGTATATAGACTGTGTGGTCAAGATTGATGTGATACAGAGTTACGGATTACGTAGATTTAGCGGAGACGCGGCAGTAGGCCTAAAGTCAGTTGGCCTAAAAGTCATTTGGCCTAAAAGTCATTTGGCCTAAAATTCATTTGACCTAAAAGTCAGATGGCCTAAAAGTCAGATGGCCTAAAAGTCATTTGGCCTAAAAGTCATTTGGCCTAAAGTCATTTGGCCTAAAAGTCATTTGGCCTAAAAGTCATTTGGCCTAAAAGTCATTTGGCCTAAAAGTCAGTTGGCCTAAAGTCAGTTGGCCTAAAGTCATTTGGCCTAAAGTGAATTCTGAATAAAAATGTGATGTTGTTAATAGTTACCTAAAGTCATTTGGCCTAAAATTATTTAGCCTAAAATATAATGTTAAAACCGTCGGGTATCTTCGTAAAATAAGCACTGTTAGTATTTTCATCTGATTATATATAGCGCAAGTGATGGTAGATGGTGTTAAGATATTTCTAAAAACATAGACTTTATTTAAACCAGATTTAATCTATTTACTTACTCACTGCATGACATGCCCACCGTAACCTCCGAGATTTTATTACCCTATCAATGTCTGGTGATGAGTAGAGGGTGTGCAGCTCATCATTATGTAGCCTCCTCCCACTATCTTCATTTATTTTTGGATCAAATATCTTCCTAAGCCCCGTGTTTTCAAACACCCTAAATTAATTTTTGTCATGTAAAATAAGAGACCACGTTTCACACTCATAGAGAACAACCGGTAAAATTATGGTTCTGTATATTCAAAGTTTTACATTTCTTGACAACAGGTGAAACGCCAACAAATTACTGACCGAGTAATAACAAACATTTTCCGAATATCTTCTTAACCTAATTTCCAATTTAATATTGTTATCTCTAGTTAAAATTGTTTATAAATATTTGAACTCACTAACCCTATCAAATGATAGGTTGTTTGCTGTAGTATCAAAACTATCTACTTCAATCTGTGTTATCTGTGTGATCATATACTTAGTCTTCTCATATTTAAATATGGACATTAGTCCTTATTTATTAATATGAATTATATTTCCAAAACAATTCAACCGTAAAATATTTTCTAGAAGCAAAAAATAAACAAAAATCAAAACATTAAGCGCATTAAGCCTGTAATATTTCTAAATGTATAGAAAAATTAACAATGTTCAAACTTGTTGGAGAGTAAACTGTAATTTTTTTTTTTTTAAAAAACACCTTTTTATGTAAGAGACCAAAATTCAAATGATTTATAAAAATAGTTCCATAAACATATCTGCGGATCTTCTGCACATAGGGCATCTAGCAAGCCCCCCATCCTCCCGCTGCATATTCCAAAGCGTATCCGCACAATTGTCACACATGCCATGACCACACGGAACAACTGCCCGAGTTGGCGGCCCGTCTAAGCAAACAACACAACTCGGGCGGCTCGGAGGGTCGAGTTGTGGTTCAAGAACCTCGGGAACTTCTGGTTGGATGTGAGGTGATGGTGTTCGGATATTTATAATAGCTTGGTGTTGAGCCTCATGTTCACCCTCGTTGTTTTGAGGAAGTGCAGGACCGTTCTCAAGGTGTACTTCTACAGCATGAGTGCCCCTTAATCTACTCTCCAGACGGCTTACCGAGTGTTTGGTCGTCTCTAGAAACTCCCGTATGGTGGTTTGACCAAGAGATAGTTCTCTTTGGGCATCGCGTATTCTTGACTCTTGTACAATGTACACCCTCTTGCGTCGTCTAGCAACTTGAACGTTACGAAGAGTTTGCACAAATTCTCTTTCCTCGACCACGCTCATATCTTTAATCTTTTCTGTAAGTAAATAAATATGAATTGATAATAAAAACATATTTTCTAAAACTGTAATAGTGAACATATTATTAAAATTAATAATAAATAGTACGACACAGTCGCACAAACTTTCTCATCTAGTGTATTATTAAAGCTTGGAAGAAAATTTTCAGAAGATAGGTTTTCATAAAATACCTTTAAGTTAGTTTTCCTCGTGAACTTTCTGGCACCCTAAAAGGTAGATAATCCAATTTCATCAAAATCCTTAGGCCCGTTCTCAAGATATATATAGGTTGACAGTCTACACCTAGTGGTCCGTGATAAAGGAGAATTTTAGAACCAACTATTATGAAGCAACGCCACCAACCATCCATTACATTAAGCGCTCACTTAATTGCGTTCTTGCATTCAACCTTTACCTCCAATAAAATATGGGTATAGCTTACTCTCGAATATATCTTACTCATCCCTAGTCTATAAATTTAAATATGTTGATAACAAATATTCCTCCTGCCATTGTAGTTGTCTAAACATATTTTGGAAAATATCCAAGCACCCTTTGATAGCATGATTATTTTTTCAAATAAATATGTTTGTTTGGATTGGTGTGGGCTCACCCATGATAGTTAGATTACAGATATACGTACAACGTACAGTTGGTTTAAGAAGAAAAAAATCAATGGTTTGAAAACAAAATTGTTATATAAATACTAATGCTATTTTTTTAAATACATACCTTATTGTTTTGAACACCATGAATGGTTAGGAGCTGCTTTGCCCTTAGCTGCCTCGGAAGAACTTTGAAAGTCGCATCGACATGGATTCTAGTGGTAGATTGTAGTGCATTGCTTAGTACTGGCGACATAAATACTACTGCCTCAAAGCTACCTTGCTTCAAAAAACCTCTGAAGAAGGGCGTTTCATCGGCACTTGCCAAAAAACCCAGGTGAGACCACTTGTCACCGCTCAAAATTTCCGCAAATTCTTCAAGGTTTTGGGGGACTGGGGGCAGGAAACTCTTCCTGGCTCTTGCCATTGAGGATTCTACTGAAGGAAAGCCTAGATTCATACTAGCTCCTGGGAACCTTATGTAGATACAGAGAATAAACAAATACTATGTAGTTAATATAACTAGACGAGCTAGTTCACCTTGTATGTATATATATTTTTATTTTACATATATACAGAGCTTTGCATGTTATACTGTTTGACCACTGTTGTGGGTATCTCCAAAATCAAGAATACCTAGAGAGATAAAATTTAGAATATTAATTAAAACCTGAGGTTATGCATTTCAAGCGGATTGTTTAACCCTAAATAAATAAAGTGAATCGGTTGAGTGAAAAAGAATAACATTCCAGCTTCCCTAGTTTTCTGTAAAACTTAAAAAAAAATTAGTGATAAAACTATAATTTTTATCGAAAAGGTTATTGCTAGGCAATTTGTAGTCCTAGTCGATAAGTATTCAATCAGTGCATTTGAAGCGAATCTATAACATTATGGACGTGGAGGGAATATGGGGGGGTGAGACTTTTGGTGGGAGGAGAGGAATATTCCCCCCTCAGGAAGTTCTGATGGAACAATCCTTTGAAATTTGAGATTAAATTGGCAAACACTCGACCTGGATCCACCCCAACCACCCAGCAACCTCATAGTTAACTTCACAATCTTTATAATTTTAACCACTTGCATTTATATTAGAATTTTGCACTTTTCTATTATAATTATAGTCAATTAAAAAAAGTCACTACAATGCTATAGACTCGACAATCAATATGACCCCACCCGAAACAGGCCAGCGACGGGACCCTTAGGTTGGATACTACTGATATCTTCTATAATAATAAAAGGAAGGGTTTGTCTGTGTGCGATGCCCAGCCCAATCTACAGCACGCAGAGATATGAAAAATTTAACATACTTAAACAAGGTGATATGTTTGTTTTATTAGGAAAACTTGCTTGGGAGTAGTTTACTGAAAAGCTTTTCTTAAAATTGTTTTCCCAGCTATAATACACTATATGAGAAAGTGTGAACGATTGTGTATTAGACTACCATTTATTTATAAATGAACTCATGTGTAATAGTTTTGTTAGTAATGATGGCTAAAATGTTTAAAAAAACTAAAAAACATTCAACACAGATTCGCCAAATTGATTTAACAAACATAACCTAAGAACATGAATTTAATTATTTCAGTTTTTACAAAGTTAATATGACATAACTCAGATCTTTCTTACCGCTCAGTCAAGAAAACGAGCGTGGAGCATTTTAAACAATAAGAGTACCTACTCGTACTCACCTTTCACTTGTTTCATCGTAAATTAATTTGAGCGGCGTTGAAACGTTTAAGGAACATCTCCTCAATTCTTGCTTAAATTCAAGAGTCCTAATAGCCTCTTCATTACCAATGTGGTTGTGATCCTTGGTGGATTTAAGGAATAAGTTGTGGCCGATCTTAACTATCACCGCGGTACTCGGACAATTTTCCTCTTTGCAGCGGCAGTAGAGACTATTGTTTCTAGTACGCCGGTTAACAAAAATAAACTGTCTATAAACGTACAAAGAAGAACCTCTTTTACCACCTTCTAACACACGCACAGTTTCCATTTTTTCCTAATTTGAAAACCCACCCGAGATAAATATTGAACTGACTTAGATATAAATATGGTCTGTCTCCACTAAGCATTAACAACCGAATAATAACTGGGGTCAGTTTGTTCAATTACATATGTTATCGGTTTTTAACGTTACAAAGGGAAAAGAGGAGAGGGGGTTAACTAAAAAAAAAGTGTTAGCACTTAGGAATATTTATCAATTAATAATGTTTAGGTGACCTGGCGGTTTAGGGGTTAAGGTGTCAGACTTCTGTGCTGGCGGCCGGGGTTCAATCCTCGGTCTCGGCACAGATTTATCTGATTGCCAAACCCTTCCTTCACCTCTGACAAGACATCTTGTGAATGTGGGGAATGCCAGGCCTCCACCGTGGTTCGGATTCCACGTTAAACTGTAGGTCCTCCATTTCATCTCACAATCACCCTACCATTACACATTAGCGTAAGTGTATATAACCCGAACGGGTAGTAAGACGCGGTGCTAATAATAATAATAATAATAATAATAATAATGTTTAGGTGAAATGCCGACAGTCACGTTTCACCGAGCTTGGTAATTTCATTAAGAGAGAGTCCCGGATTTATAGATTCTTGGAATTGGATAAGATGTAATTTTTTTACTGAAATCTGGCAGACACTACCCAGACTCATGTATTTAGAAACGATAGTATATACTATTTAACTAAATAGGACACACGCTGCCCTCTATTAACATTACAATACATCATAGCGAATGTTTACGAACAAAACTTGGACATTCCACATTTATTTAAAGTCATTTGGCCTAAAAGTCAATTGGCCTAAAAGTCATTTGGCCTAAAAGTCAGTTGGCCTAAAATGTATTTCGAATACAAAAATTGATTTAGTTAAGTTCGACAAAATTCATTTGGCCTAAAAGTCATTTGGCCTAAAGTCAGTTGGCCTAAAAGTCAGTTGGCCTAAAAGTCATTTGGCCTAAAAGTCATTTGGCCTAAAAGTCAGATGGCCTAAAAGTCAGATGGCCTAAAAGTCATTTGGCCTAAAAGTCATTTGGCCTAAAGTCAGTTGGCCTAAAAGTCAGTTGGCCTAAAAGTCATTTGGCCTAAAGTCAGTTAGCCTAAAGTCATTTGGCCTAAACTTTAGGCCAAATGACTTTAGGCCAAATGACTTTATGCTAACTGACTTTTAGGCCAAATGACTTTTAGGCCAAATGACGGGTACTCGATTTAGCTAATCCCCCTTGATTTTCTCTTAAGTTCATTTATCAGTAAGAGTTACTAAGATTGTTTGAGTCTATACCATTTTAGCAGGGAATTTAACAAAAGGGGGAGGGAGGGTAGATAGGGCAGCTACATTGGAAAATATCGCAAGTAGCAATGTCTCAGCCCATTCCAGAGGTGTATCATTAGTTGGGTTTATCTGACCCTCTGCCTCGGCCTGGTATATAATGTTCTGCTTGTCAGCGTTGTCTCTAGAACCAGTACAGTCAAAAGAAGAAATTCATGAAATATATATTTCAAATCTAAATTTGTATTAGTCAATTCGAACATATTAATAAAGTTATCTAGTAAAATTAGATAAAAACAAAACAAAATTAATTATAAATAACGATATTTATTACTACAAAATGAGATAAAAACAAACTGTTGGGGTATAAAAAGAACACTATATATATATATAGTTATATATAAATAAATAAATATATAGTTATATATATATATATAGTTATATATAAATAAATATATATATAGTTATATATATATAGTTATATATAAATATATATATATATATAGTTAAAATGTATATAATTTTACCACTTTTAAACTGCTTAGAAATTATTTTTCTTTAAATATAAATATTTTAGTGTGTACACCTAATATGAATGTATAACTTCATACTAAATTTCATCCTAATACCTTAATGACTTTTACTTTAACAATGGTACGAGAAAAGCATAAAATAGCCCTGATAGCTAGTGAACTGTAATGATTTTAAATAATTGAATCACTAATTATATATTTTTTTAAACTGTGTCAGCCCACAATCGAGCCATACTCTACGAGTGGCCACCATCTGTTGTAGATGATAGTTCTTTTGAGGATATAGGGTGTCATGTAGTCATCACAATGAACCCAACAGTCATTAATCTCAGTTTTATACACCAGATCCGCTAATTTTTCGTTCAATTAGCTCTTCATTTGCCCTCACGAGGCTAAATTGACCCCGTTCCAGACCCACAGCTCCACAGAAAAATCTGAAAGTGCTGGAGATTAAATTTGGGATCTCTGGATCTGTGGCGAGAAAATTTATCACTAGACCAAAGAGGTGATTCCACCATTTTAACACATGTATTATTATAAACAATTATTTTTATTATCGAATGACCTTAAACATCAACAGTAAGCTACCAACCAGCTATCCATTCATTCCTACAGTGTTAAAGTAGTCAAATTTGGTCAGGGCCATTTCGATGGGAAAAAGGATATTTCGAAGGTTCAACCCTCCCGAAATTATTATTAGTGAGCTATGTTTCATTTTTACTCAATGACTAAGATGGTAGCTTATAGGAGCCTGATATACATGGGGTTTCTAAATTATCTGCCTAAACTTAAACCACAGCATCTCCGAGCAGAAAGAAAGAGAAAATCCGCGTATTTGAAAATTCATCTTGCACTACTAAATGTAAATTGAAGTGAGACGCAACAACGCCGGGAGTACGCAGCTATAAGTACGTGCATGTACAGCAAGTTGTATATCTCTAGGCGTACATACTTACCCAGCCACAAGCAATGTCGCCGAACACCCGCGTCGAATGCAACCGATACGACGGATAGTGTTGTGATCAGTCGAGGAGGGAGTTTTGACGCCTACTGTGATGCACCCGTCCAATAATATGCAACTTGTGTACAGTACATGCACATAATTATAGTTGCGTACTCTCGGCGTTATTGAGTCTAACTTCAACTTGCTTTTAGTAGAATTTTCTCTTTCTTTCTGCCAACAGATGTTGGGGCTTAAATTTGGTCAGAGAGTTCATAAACACACCGTATATATGTACAGTGTGTTTATAAACATATATATAGTGTGTTTACAAACAAATATATATGTACAAAGTGTTTATAAACTTTGTGACCATTATATATAAAATAAATATATATAATAAATATATATACTAGTAGATCGTTGCAGCGATGTCTGCATATTATTGCACTAAAATGTATTCTAGATTTTTAATTGGGAAAAATTATATATTATAATTCACTTGACTTTCCAACTAAAAGTTTACTCGTCAAAGACTAACAAATTACATGGATATTTAGCTTTCGTTTGAGTTGAATCAAAACTTATATTTTCCCTCTTCCGTCCACGATGAGAAATTTAAAACGACCCCTCTCCTAGTCCTATCTATTCGTTGCACCAAACCACTCAAGAATTATTAAGCTGTTATTATTTTTAACCAAAGAGAATTTTTTTTTTGCCGATATACAATAATATGCAAATAATGGTTTCCATGCTGATGTAAACAAAGAATGATTGTACAGTTTAGCCGCTGCCCACACAGAATGAAAATATGGAAAATTTGCAAGGAAAATTTAGTTTTAGTGTTAGGCTAATATTTTGACTGCATCCTGGAACCCTAACCTTTAAAATGACTTTATTGGTTAAAATCGGTAAAACCATTTACTCTTAATTTCAACTATCAAAAAGGAGCTTATTAAATTATACATACACATCTGGGGTAGTGTGAGGAGAGATAATGTGTATGAGAGAAAGTGAGAGAGAGTGTGTGAGAGATAGAAAGAGAATTTGTGAGGGAGAATGCGTGATAAAGAGTGTGAGAATGTGTGTATAAATGAAAAAAAGATGGTGTAAGATATTGGGAGAGCTATTGTATGAAAGAGAGAGAAAATATGGGGGTATTTTGGAGAGAGAGATCAGTTTAAAGAGAAAAAATTAGAGTGAGAGAGAGTTGAAGACATAGTTTAATAAAGAGCGTTGGAGAGAAAGTTAGAGAGAGGGTTAGAGAGATAAATTGAAAGCGTGAGTTTGAGATAAAGAGAGTTTGAGAGCGAATATGATTTTGAGAGAAAGTGAGTTTGAAATAGAGAGAGCGAGATTGTTATATATAGAGAAAGTTCACGAGGGAGGGAGTTTGAGAGATAGCTTTTTAGTGATAGAGAGCGAAAGTTTGAGAGATAGGGAGCTAGAATTTGAGAGATAGAGATCGTTTGAGAAAGAGAGAGAGATTGAGTAAGAGAGCATTCGAGAGAGAGCTTAATAGAGAAAGTATAATAAAGATGATGTGAGATAAATTGTGTGATAGAGAGTGTATGTGAGAGTAGATAGTAAGTGAGATAAAGAATGAGAGAAAATCATGTGAGATAAGATTGTGTGTGAATGAGGGGAGAGTGTGTGGTAGCGTGAGAGAGTCAGATAGAGATAAAGAATGTGAAAATATAGATGATGTACACAAAACATTACGGTACAACGAAATATCATTCCCTCAATATTAAATATCAACATGGAAACATAACTGAACTTACTGTATTTTAAGAATGTGAAAAGATAGATGGGGTACACAAAACAATACTTTTAAATATCGCATCCTCAAAATTAAGCGGTAAAATGAAAACATAGCTTAACTTATGTATTTGTATTGTGTTACTATTCGCTAAAATGAACATCAAAACCCATCATTTGAATAAAATGAACATAAAAACCCATTATTTGAAAAAAAAAAAAATACAAAAACTTATACTTAAATAGTTAAAATGGATATTTTTAAACATTATTCAAGATAATTCTATCGTTTTTGAGCTTATAATACAAACTAAAACATATTTAAACATAATTTTATTATACGCGAAACATAACGTAGACCATATTTTCACGAATTTAACTTAACCTTTTAAATTTCGAATTATGCTAATATTATTGATTTAAATGCGAATTAACGATAACAACATTCCAATAATAAATGTTTCCCCAGTTTAGGCATCTCAATTTATACGTGTTATGACCAGCATTCACAGAGAAATATTCATCCAAAGAGAAAATGATGATGTGTTTCGACCAGCAAATAAAGAATTTATTATTTTTTAGCCAAAGAGATATATTTTATTTATAGATCTATAACAGCCATGCAGCAAACAATGGTTCCCATAGTGATTGAAAAACGAATAAAAAAACTGATAACTATCTGTGAATATGGGGTTTTCGTGAAAAACTACTATTTTCCCCGAGATTCTGGACTCATAACCGTTAAAATGAGTGGTCGTTTGTCAAAATCTGTTCAGTCATTTCGTCCTAAATTTTATTACTTGAAACAGGCTTATCAAATTATATGTAAGAATATATAATCATGCCTATAGCACTACCAAGTAGTCAGAAGTGATGAAACATATTCTATATATTGTATATTTTTCATAATGTCTTACAACTCGATAGTGATTATTAATTGCACTAATGGAATGTGCTATATATGAGGAAATTCACCCTAATAAATGTGAATGTAATTGCTAGCTGTTGCCAAATACAACTCCACTGTAATTAATAGCTCATGGGCGTTCACATTTTAATAAGAAAAAGTGAGCCGGAACTTCTTGTTTACGTTACGTAGTCTAATCCCTTAAATCAGGAGCTCTTAACCTTTTCTATATCATGGAATCTATGTTCAGAATAATTTAAAAAAATATATTTTTGTTTAAATGTATGTATTAAAAAACAATGGCTATAAGTATATTTAAAATACAACTTTTTTATGTAGTGATATATTACTATCGTGGATTGTTTTACATAGATAAATGAAGTGAATGCTAAATTTAAGTTAAAGTTTAGTGAAAATAAAGATGTAGGCCTAATTTTCCCCTTAAATGAGTTCATCGACCCTCGGAAAGCTATTAGCGGGCCCACAAGGGGTCCACGGACCCCAGGTCAAGAACTCTTGCCTTAAATGATGAGTATAAGGCTCTCTATGCCCCCTGAGAAAACTTCTATAGATGAATATTGCACTAAGTCAAAAATCTCATGATTGATTCCCAAGTTCAAGTCTGTTTTTATTTTAAATCCCAATCAACGCTACAAAACCAGCTTCATTAACTAGAATCTTATCTCAGATATCTTTAATAAAAATGACTTGTTTCTATCCAAGTTTCCCTTTCAAAATACTTTCTATTTCCGCCTCCTCGTCCATTCTGCTCTCGGCCATTGTCGCGACAGATCCCCCGGGCCCTGTTTTAAGTCCACCTGAGATTACCAGCTCCACTTCCTCTTGAGGACAGCCTTCATTCACTCCGAGGAACACGCAACAACAAGGTCGCACCTGGGGGCACGTCGACTAGGGTGGACAACCTCTTCTTGACTGGTGATGGGGAGCTAGGGATTCAAATCCTGGATGGGTGCTATGAGGGGATGTTTTCCCTAAATCGTTTCTCACTCCAGGGTCATTCCATGTCAATTCATCCAATATTCAAATAAAATATAACCCAGCATATTCAATTTTAAAAAAATGGCAAACAGTATCGTTGAATGGTTTGGGTTTTTTCTCATATTTTTAATTTTAAGACGATCTAGCCAATTGTTTTCAAGTTATGGAGGCCCAAGTATAACCTAAATACACATTAAAAGCTTCCACGGCAACAATGAGCAACGTTTACAGCGTGACATAAACTATTACCAAACCCTTCCTTCACCTCTGACAAGACATCTTGTGAATGTGGGGAATGCCAGGCCTCCACCGTGGTTCAGATCCCACGTTAAACTGTAGGTCCTTCATTTCATCTCACAATCACCCTAACATTATACATTAGCGTAAGTGCGTATAACCCGAACGGGTAGTAAGACGCGGGGATAATAATAATAATCTTTAAAGATACAATGTTTTGAATAATATATTGTGTTGTAGATTTGTATATGATTTTAAAAAACATACAAAATAAGAACTCACGGGAAATCTCTAATTAAAATATAATTAATATAAATTACTGATATCAAATAAAGTAGAGGTGAAATCCTACCAATTTTTTTCCACAACATTATGGATACTCTTATTTAAGGACACAATAAATATTTTTGGCTTTCTTTGACTTTATCTGCTAAAAATATAGAAATCATTAACATAGTGAAATTTTTTCCAAAACTTTAAAATCTTAGTAGGTTAAACTCCCTACTAACATTCAATATGTTTATCTTTCTTTTGCTTACTGAGGGAGGTTTAGATAGCCATTAGGGGATTATTTAATTCCTGAATGCATAAAGAAAGTAGAACATAAGTCACCATAATGTGAGTAAACAATATCATTAGTCAACCTGTTTCACCGCTAACCTTCCTGACTTGAGTCACTTATTTAGTCTTCTAATGAAGACATGCATTCTCTTGAGCTAATCTTAGTGTGACATTAGTTTAAAGTTTATTTGTTGTTTATAGCACCTAATTACCTTTACCATGGAACAAGTATTTGAATAGTTCAGTGTTAGACTATTTAAAAGTTCAGTGTATCATATAACATATATATATATATATATATATATATGGAAAGACAATAAGATCCGTGAATTTATTGGAATTTCCTAGAGTAGACAAAGAATTAATATCTTAGCAAGTAAATATATCAAAATAAAACATAAAATCAATTTGTTTTCACCATCACTGTTAATACCTTCCTAAATATGAATACCAGAACTCTTATTACTGAAACCTATTTAAATATAATGATAAAATACAAAAATACAATAAAAAAATGTTTATCTAAGGTCGGCCTTGAAATTACAAATAAAGCAAATTAAGTTATGTACAGATCAAAAACTATGTCCTCAATGTGTAAAAAAGTAAAAAAAGGTGCTACAAAAGCCTGAAGACCATAATGAAGATATAATTTCAGATGATGCATTTGTAGGAGTTAAAACAAGCTTTAATGATTTAAGGAACTTCTCAAGAGGCGAACAGTAGTTTAATTTGATTTAGAATATCACCAATAAAATTACATATTTTATTAGCTAGTAGTAAACCAGCTTATGCAAAAAGAAAAATTGTAGAGACAAAATCTATCCCGAAAAGTAAATTATCTTGTGTTGTTAAAACGGCATTGGAAGAATCTGACAACAGTGACGATTAACAAAGTGTGATGGATTTATAGCAAGAAGCAAAAGATTTGGACATACTTGTAGATATACCTATAAAAAAATAGATACTTTAAACCACAAGAGAAATATCTTAATGGTAACCATATTTCCATCATCGTGGTCTAGTTAAAGAACTTCACAAGAATTTGGAGTGTCTGAATATATTGTGCGTCATTCTAAGAAGTTACTAAAAGAAAAAGGAATTTTATCTACACCTGGACCACGGTGTGTAAAAGTACTTTCACTTGATACTGAAAATCTTGTCAATTTTTTTTTAGTAAGATGGTGATTACTCCAGAGAAATGCTAGGAATTAAAGACAGAGTTAGTATCAAGAAAAAATATTCATATTCAAAAAGGACTAATTTTGAGCAATTCGAAGGAATTGTACAGTGAATTTAAGTCAAAATATTCTAGTATTTCTATAGATTTACAAAATTTTGCACATTGCTTCTAAATGGTGTGTTCTTACTGCATCTTATGGAACAATTTCGGTGTGTGCATGCACTAAATATCAAACGTTCAACTTCTACTTAATGCTGTATAGTTTATAAGAGTTCTATCATGACCTAAATATTGTTTTGTTGTGCATTAAAGAAAAGTCAAAATGTATGTCACGGCGTTGTGAAAAAGTCCCCCAAAAATAACACTGAAAAATATATTAAGGGTAAAGCCGGAAGAATATAACGTGGTTGATGAGATTGATTATTATCAATGTTTATCAATTGATAGAACAAAAATTCAACAGATCACTTGTGCTTCAGAATAATTTGTTGTTTTGGACATATTTAAAAGCTTATTCCTAATTATTGTTTAACAAAGACACAAATGAAATAATAGATCTTAAGAAATCAATAACTTTAGAAATTGCTACAATCTTGATGGACTTCAGTGAAAATTATTCCTATGTGATCGAAGAAAAGGCTCAAAGATGTCATTAGACCCATGGTGCGTGCACAGTTCATCCTGTTGCCATTTATTATAAAACGGACACCGATTCCATCGCAGAATCAAGTAATAGTTTAATTTCTGACTATCCCAATCATGATGTTGCGATGCTCTATAGAATCCAACCAGAAATGATGATGTTCATAAAACTAATCTTCAAAGTGTAAAGGAAGTAAATTACTATACTGATGGTTGTGCTAGCCAGCACAAAAACTTATAAATCTGTGCCATCACAAAATTGATTTAGGCATTTCTTTGCAACGAGTCCTGGAAATCCTTCGTGTGATAGTATCGGTAGTAATATCAAACGTATCAGTGTTAAAACTAGTCTACAGCAACCTATAAATGAGCAATTCATTTAACACCAATAAATGTGTTTAATTTTTGTTCTAGTGAGATTAAAAATATTAAGTTTACGTTTATTTACAAAACTACAATGATCGATGTGCAAGTTAAATGTGAACAAATGTTTTTACGAGGAAACTCCATTTCTGGTAAACGAAGTGTTTACAATTTCATTCCACTATCAACATTTAAAATTGGTATGAAAAGAACTATTTTCGATGCAAATTTCTCTCTAATTTTTGCCTTTAGTGTAAAACTAGACACTCAGCGAAAAATTACATACACAACCTTATATCGCTTGTATCTATTATTTGAATTAGTACATTGTAATGGTGGATAAAATTAACCTTGGAGGATATTTGTCATTGCAATTTATGCACCCTAGTGTCCCAAAAATCTCATTTCACCGGACATTGCCTGAATATGAGTGTAATATTCCATTTGGTCACATCTTTCATGTGTTAGAAGTTCTACCAACAACAAGTTCGGCTAGAACTTTTTTTTTTTAAAGATATTTATATCTGTGATGCCAAGTAGCTTTAATTTATATTCTTAACAAATTGTTGTATAATAATTCGATTATTAACATCAATTTTTAAGTTAAATTTGTATTATGTCAATGATATAGTTTTAAGAAAGAACGCAAAGTAAGGCCAAGACTATGTTTTCTGTAATTAAAGATGAGTATCTAAGAATGTCGAAAAAATTAGTTGGGTTTAACCTCTGCTTTCTTTGATATCAGTAATTTACAGTAATAATATTTTTATTGGAAATTTTCCGCGAATTCTTTTTATATCTTATCCAAAACAATATATAATTAAGGAAAAAATTTAGAAAATCATTGTTCTATATTTTATAGCTCTAGAGATATGAAATATTTTATATCACTCTGTCAACTTTGCACACCGTTGCAGTGAAGGCTTTACAGGTGTATTTAGGTTATATTTGGGCCTAGATAACCTAAAGACGGTTTGTTAGATTATCTTAAAATTTTAAATATGAACATAAATTATTAAAAGATACTATGAATCATATTTTATATAAAAAAATGGTGCCTTAAATGGACTGGATGACCCTTTATGTTCACGCAAATACGTGTACAGTTCTTCTAAATATTAATTTACTCTTACATACTCCATTAATGCAAGAATGCAAGACCGAATTGCTAGATTATTACGATAATATATAATAATTGAATGGGACTCTGGTTCGGTTCTTGACTGTATTCACGAAGATACTTAATATTTTTGATCTAGTTTGTTTTTCTATTCAATAAATTAATATATAGGCGATAAGGTTGTTTGTGTAGTAATGGGGCTGTTATCATAGATTAATCTAATCTGTAAATCATGCGGTGATTCGATGTGTTTAGATAGTGAACGTTGAATACGTATGTGAAAAACACAAATAGAATATATTTCTACAAACACGCAATAATGTACCGATACAAAATATGTGTTGTAAAATATAAGCTTATTCTTTACAGTTAACTTATGACATATTTTATTATTATGTTATACGTAAAAATAGTATCTATTAAAGGGGATATTTGCAGACCATATGACTTGAGGTGTGAACATATATAGTGTAGTTGTAGTTTTAAATTTGAGATATACCCCTTGCTACTGGTTACTCTAGAGTTCTCTGTGTAGGCTTGTAGGTAATACCTATGCTACCTGTTTCTAATAAGAGAGTTCTCTGTGCAGGCTTGTAGAGGAACCAATGTAGACGATGGATTACTTGTTACCGATTCAGATGCTCGGTCACGAGATGTGACAGACGCTTACACGACGGGCTACTTCATTCCCTCCCAGGCAGACATCATGGTAGCATACTCGACAGTGGAAGGTAAGAGTAGAACATATATTTGATTATATCTTCCTCTAACAGTCCCTGTCATACACCCCCAGACAGACATCATGGTGGAAAACTCGACAAGGGAAGATAAGAGTAGCATCATACCATAATACCTGTCATACACTCCCAGACAGACATCATGGTGGCAAACTCGACAAGGGAAGATAAGAGTAGCATCATACCATAATACCTGTCATACACTCCCAGACAGACATCATGGTGGCAAACTCGACAAGGGAAGATAAGAGTAGCATCATACCATAATACCTGTCATACACCCCCAGACAGACATCATGGTGGCAAACTCGACAAGGGAAGATAAGAGTAGCATCATACCATAATACCTGTCATACACTCCCAGTCAGACATCATGGTGGCAAACTTGACAACGGAAGATATAGAGTAGCATCATACCATAATACCTGTCATACACTTCCAGTCAGACATCATGGTGGCAAACTCGACAAGGGAAGATAAGAGTAGCACCATACCATAATACCTGTCATACACTCCCAGACAGACATCATGGTGGCAAACTCGACAGGGGAAGGTAGGACTAGTACACATATAGCTGTTGTCATACCTTCCTCTAACAGTCCCTATTATACACTCCATACATACTTCATTTAGCCTCCCACCCACACTCCACATCTCTCAACCAATTTGTATGGGGGATAATGAATACAAATGTGTTTGACTTTGTGATAATATTAACTTGACTAGGTTTAATACTCTAGATTTTATCTTTACTTCATCACAGAAAGACATGCTATTATCCACATTAAAAAACCCAGTGAACATGATGGTAACTACTTTGTATTGTTAGGTGCAGTCATCAGTGGAATATCATAATATGATATTTTATTATTTTAACTCATGGGGTTTATTGAATTCCTTACATTTATTTGTCACTTGTTTTAACTCTTAGACAGTGTTTTCCAAACTTTCATCAGCTGTGTACCAATTTCTGGGACATGTCAAGATCAACATAGCTCTTTTATCTCTTCATCTCTTTATATATAAAAAGACAGCACAATATTATAAATTTAAATAAATATTTTTTAAATTGAAAAATGACACCTGTACACAGGAATCGAACTTGGGACCTTTAGCTGAGTACCCCAATGATCTGACCACTGAGCTATCCGGGAGTAGTCCCATAATCAGGGTCATTCTTAACTCATATTTAAATGCAGATTATGTGGTTAACGTGCGGAAATGGTCAGTTACATATATGTGCTCATTTAAGAATCACGAGCTATCAGATAACGCAGCCATCATTGACACGGTTGTTGGATTTTTGCTCTCAATGATACATTACAATTGTTTGAGTCCACAAATCATGATGGAGTAAATAGTAAATATACTATTTTGTTAATTACAGTTATGGACGTATTTAGATATCATGTTCTTTAAATTTAAAAATGACAGACACATGGACATGGGGATCGAACCCAGGACTTTTGGCTTAGCCCGCCAATGCTTTAACAACCGAGCTAGTCAGGAAATAACATGATATTTAGATACGGCTACAACCGTAATAAAAAAAAAGCTTTGCTATTTAATCCATTGTTTTAATAAATACGTTACTTTTAATGAAGTTCTAGTTGTAAGTTAAACTCTATGCAGAGGGAAAGAAAGGTTCAGAGCACTCCATAACCACACGTAAAAAGCTGTGCCAATTTGTTTGTCAGACTTACTATCAAAAAAAACCTACTTTATGGTTATTGAAACTGAGTCGTATGTCGAGTACCCTCTGAAATCCTTCGCGTACCCCTTGGTACCACATTTTTAAAGAACCGACTCTTTAGAAGATTCTTTCTATGTAAGTTATACTATATAGCTGACAACGAATATTTTGTTGTTCGTGATAGCGGGTTGGCTTACCAAGTAGGAAATGACGTCATATTTGTTAACAGCTACGTTTTAATTGTGAATGGGTGTCAGGTCCTCACGTACATCTGCAATGAGTGAAGAAACATGTAGACGGGCTATTGTCGTTTCGCTTCAAGTGGAATCTTCATGTAGTATCCATTCACGGTAACTTTTATCTTTACTGGTAGCTGAAAGTATATACTTAAATAATTACTGTAATTATTCGCTTCATGAATACGTTTTGTCACGTGATCACACATCACACCTATTTGTGAGGGGATTGGGTATGGAATCACCCGCACTGGTAGTCACCTAAAAAAAAAAGCGCCAGTTTCGTCTTGTATGGCTTGGGGAGGTCAGGATTTGAATCTCAGCCCGGGTTATCGTTATATCATTTTTTTAATATTAGATTTCCCACTTTCTTTTCATGCCTGTAAAATTATATCTTTCTCATTAATTAGTCTAATGCGGATAGCCCAAACGGGAGGGGGTAAGACTCAGAGTACCCCTCCCCCATCCCACGTCTAAATACACACACATGTCAATCTTCTCAAAAATAGAAAATTACTGTGAGCCAACTACACTTATATCGTATATCAGTCAATAGCACGCTTGTCTACTCAGCTAAGGATTTGATTCCCATTTATCATTGGTTTATACAATAATTAATTCATTGCTGAAAGTTTGGCTGCTGTATATATGATATATTTAAGTTAGTTTGCAACACGATTTGGTGGTTGAATGGTTTAAACTCTCAAGCATCCCCCTCTCAATATACTGTACTGATTATAACGAGGGGATTGTGCTCGAATCCCGGTTGAATTTAACTAAAGTGTTGCTTTCTCAAATGGATGTCCACTCTCCTTCCACGCAAATAAAGGTACACGTCCTATAAATTCAACCTTCCTTATCCTTAACACTTTGGAGTAATTAATGAATATGTGTATAACTCGAACGGGTACCTAGTGTAACACGGGGACAGAAACAAGTTGGTTTGTAAGTTGTGGACTGATGTAATAAGTTGATTAGAAAGTCCACTTTAAATGCCCAAAATTATAAAAACGCCAACTACTCGTAATTATTAGTTGTATATTTTTGCTGTTTGTTTGTCGTCCCAGGCTACTACTCATGGCGGAACCCCATCAGCGGGTCTTGGTTCGTCCAGGCCCTTTGCGACGAGCTGAAGACGAACGGCACGAAGAGAGACCTCCTGACACTTCTGACTTTCGTGTGCCGGCGAGTGGCCTTGGACTACCAGTCCGTGGTGCCCTCCAACTACGACATGGACAACAAGAAACAAGTGCCGACCATAACATCTACTTTGACACGACTGGTGTTCTTTCATAGCAGACCGTAGCTTGTAAACATTTCTGAGATCAAGACGAGACCCTCAAGGGGAATTGACCATTGTAAACATTTTAATTTGCTCAAATGGCTTACATTTTGGAAATATGTTAGATGCAGGTTATACTCCACTCCAATAGTTTTCCAACCTGATACAAACCCGTGCGAGGGGGCAGACCAATCAGTTGGGTACAGGAAATCGAAGGGATAAGTCTCTATCACTTTCTCTTCCATCATAGTTGCGTGATCCCACGTATGGTTATTGATAGATGAAGGGAAAGGAGGGGAACGGTTCTTTTACATATCTTTCGTCTCTTTTTATGATAGTTTCCTCGGGTGCTGCGAGTTGACCATAATACATCATGGCTTCCGTGATCAAATATTAGAACAGCCCAAAACTTAACCCCCGTTTCTCCGGAACTATTTTGAATATCACTAATTTTTTCGGAATTATTTACAAAAGTGTTATAAGCCATTATGATCTTATTAACATTTACATATTCTAAAGGGTTCATTTTGAAAAGAAGGTTTACTTTGAAAAAAAAAACTGCAATACAATTTTTTTTGCAGGCATATTTTCATTTTGTTAAAAAGAGTTTTCCTAATTGACATAGACGAGTACAGTAAGTGTATGAAATAATCTTCATAAATTTAATTTAATTTTGAAATAAGATTCATTCCACTAACACCAATAGTTTTCACAGTAGAATGTGTTTAGTTACAAGCTATTTGCGTTGCAAGGTTTCCGATACACCGATGATTGTTAGAAAGACGGTCACTAAGAAATATTTTTGTATGATTTACTTTTAATAGCTTTGTAATTTATTGTACATTAATATATTTGCGAACACATCCGAGTTCAATTATCTGTCTATTATTACAATATTCTCTAACATTGTCTACAATGATGAACATTGCTGTGTTTTTCTACTTTGTTCATTAAATATTTGAAACATCTTTATTTTTTCAAGGTCAGTTAGATAAAATTTCCCAAATCCGTTCTTAATTAATATTTGAAATACTTTAAATTTAGCGTAAAAGCCTATTATGTCAACAACAATGTATTTAAACCCCCTTAATACCCTCCTATCTATTAATGTAAAATACTTTAAATCGCTTTTGATTTCGCGATCTAAAGTAGCCCCATGACTTCTTTGGTGCTGACTGACAGCTCACAGCTGAATGCTGACGGCTTTAAAAAGTTACCAGACCAAATTATGTATCCCTACGCCGAACCATATGATCAGCAAAAATATGTGTTTAGCAGCTGTCACTTTTGACAGTAAAAAATTAGGTATATACCTAAATGTTGACTGTCAGAAGTCAACTGTGAGCTGTCAGTCAGCACCCAAGAAGCAATGGGGCTACTGCATTTGTTACTTTATCTTACTTGTAAAATGTTGAATTGATATACAAAATGTTAAATATTTGATCTTATTCATTTGCGGGAGAATATACTGAGCAAAAATCAATCACTAATAATTTATTGAAACACTAACACATTTTCTTATGTAGCATATTCGATTAAAAAGGCTAACATTTTTATAATGAATTATAAGTAATTTTCATTTACTGTATTTCACAGATTTTAGTAGCTTAATTATTTTTTGTAAATAACATGTCTGATTTGATTGATTTTAAGATTATTTTTTAAGCTCAGAATATTCATAATTATTTAAAAAAATTAAATTACAGGTGATACTTCTTGGATTATTATAATTAAAAAAAAATAAAGCTAACACAATTCCAATCTTGATTCCAATCTTTAATATAAATTGTTTTGTTCCTTATTCTTTCACAAATTCTAATATATTATTGTAAGTTAATTTTATTTTTGTCATAATTGTACTGTACATGTTGTGTATGAACACTTTTCTGGGATCGGCTGGATGTGGTCCCTGTCCCCAGCAATTGCACAATTACTAGCCGATGGTACTCTCTCTTTACGAAAGAGGGTCAGTTTTAGGCCTAAATGGAGCCACTTCATGTATATTATAAATTATGATGTATTTGGACCCACTGCTGGTTGGGGACTTCAAATTGTTTTACTATTTTTACCATGTATATATTTTTCAAAGATAAAAATAAACTTGATCTTACGTCTTCAGATTGTGTTTTATATTAGATGTAGACTGTGAAGTTATCCTGTTAACATTAATTCTGATGTATCAGAGTCTAGAACTCGTAAGATAGCTGGACAACTACACTTCAGAGCGCGTTCTCAATGTGCTCACCAACAAGGGACACATTTCTAAAACTTACATTTATTATTTTCTTAGTCGCACACAATAATATCATTACAGCCTTCTATTGTTTCCAATCATAAATAAATATATTAATAAGACGCAGCGATAAAAATACAAATAATTATGGTCAATGGAATAACAAAATATTATGTTTAGCTCTGCTAACTATGCATCACTCTGTATAGTAATGTTAGCTTTTAGTTCACAAAGCATTAGAATGGCTACGGAGCCAGTAGTGGCACAAATTATTAAAACATCTTTGTCGCCAGCGGGTGGAGCTTACGTGTCCTTCCGCTAGAAAGATGCGAATAAAAAAGCTCACAAGTCCGGGAGGGTTTATCTTTCATATTTAATAATTTCCTTCCTAATTTAATCTATTGTTCTATATTTTTATTCCTTGCCCTTACCAAGAATAAACTTGTATTTCTAATTTTGTTTTTTTCGGGAGTCTAGCGCAACTCATTGAGTTAGCTGTAAAAGTAGGTTTGTATTCACGTATTGTTTGTTGCACGCTTGGCATTACTCTTATATCCCTAGGCTCTGCAATCTTGGAGAGGATACATTCAAAGTAAAATTTATTTGGTTTTTGTAAGCATTTCTTGAAGTCAAAATTCTAAATTCCATACCACCATGGGCACCCACAAAAAATTTTCCAAGGGGGGGGGGGTAAAATATATTCCTACACACACACACACACACACACACACACACGCACACACAAACACGCACGCACACATGTGTGAAAAGCTTCTAATGGTTACTGGCATTATAATTGCATTGTAAAGATACTAAAAATACAGCAGCACTTGATATCCTTCGTTTCCTCTGTTTTCAGTAGAGAATATTATGATTAAATGTCGACACTTATTTAAAATGTAGTGACAGGTTTTATTCGGAAATGCATCTAGTGGATGTGGCGATAATATATAACGATGTTAAGTGTTGGAAAAATACATTTTAAGACAAACTAGAGGATTTAAAAAAATTTTTAACAAAGTCTTCTTGTCAAAGAAAACGTAATTCTAGGAAGGGGGAAAAGTGCCCCCCTCCCCCTTGTTCCATACTGCGGGCGTCCATGCTCTCCACAAAGATAAATTCTGTATCGTAATCACAATGTAAAATTAGAATGAATAAATATCTACTTATAATATTCATCTGTCCTTGAATTTGGTAAAAATAAGGATACATTCTATCCAATGCCAACTCTACATTATCTTTTAAGTACACACCTAATTTCTTAATTTTGATTACATCTCGGATAGTGGGGGATGATGGGCTGTCTCTTTTTGGTGATAGAGTGAGGGCAAGCATATGTTTTCAATTAGAGTATCATCTCCAACTAAGCTGTCTGGGTTACCTCCAAGATAGGATCAACGAAAATAACACAAGAATAACAGATCGACGGAACTTCTCTTCGCAACGTTTGATCGCAACCAACTCGTTCATTCTTCAATATTTGATTGCCTCCGTGCTAAGTTCTCTTGGATTGACTCAGGGCGTAAAATATTGTAACGAACTCAACATTTTTTACCTTTTTATTGTAAAATAACTATGGGAGGGCTGGTAGAACCCAATAATATTGATCAATAATACATATTATTGGTTATTGCAAGGATTTCCAAAATAAAATTATTTTTCTTTTCCTTACGTCACTCAAGACATTGTTGAATATTTCGAATTTCATAGGTTATTTTTAATAAATATAGTATAAAGAAACATTCATCGGATAAATGAATTTTATTTCACAAAACATCCAGTATCTAAGGAACAAATTGTAAAAGCTATTATACTATATCCATGGCAAGGATGCTCTTACTATTCGGATACAGCCTGTCTCAACAACGTCCGTCCTAAGTAAACTGGCTGTCTCCGAGAAAAGGAAGGGTAGATACCACACCCCGATCATCTCAAATAAACTTGATTTGTATCAGCGCCAAATGCAAGTCTCTTCAAAGCAACACACCCTCATATTTCAAAATAGATTTTCATTTTCACGCCAAACTTTCAAAAATTTAAATTTACAAATTCTTTAATGAACTTAATTTTACATATCTAAATTATAATAAGTAAAGGATGCTGCTATGAATGCCATTTAAAATATAATAATACGTTTGATGTTATTACTAATAAAAATAAGTTCATTATAGAAATTAGAAATGGAAAAGAGTGAGAGAGAAAGAGAGAACGTTTTGATCAAAATTTATTCCGGGGAGGGGAATGTGTTTACGATCTCAGTAAGGTTTTGTGGGTACGAAATTGATTGCCTAAGAAAGGTTCTCCTTATTATCAAAACTTTGTAACTAAACAGTAGTTTTTGTTGTTTGGTAACTTAAATTTTCTTATTTCTTACCACAGTAACAAAAAATTATGCAGGAGCCAAGAAATTACACACTTTTAAAATGAACACCAAACGCTATCACTCAAGGCGCGAACACAACTAAACAGCTGATTTCCACCCCTCCAATTGCAGCCACGCGACACAGGCCAAACGGATCGTTGAAGACGTGTGCCTTCTCTCCCACTGTCACCGGGTGCCAATCACCCCGTGTTGATGAACATCTCCCGCCTCCCTAAATCTGTACTCACTTAAATTTAATTTAGCCTTCACGGTTCCACCTTGTTTTGATTATTCAAATATTATTTTAATCGTTGCAATTTTTTTTCTCCAAGAGGGAGGGGGATTCCGGGCCGAGGCCGTAAATTCGAGAAACTTGAGGGCACACCGGCCCGATCCTGCGCCTAAGTACTAGTTACTCTAGTGGATTAGGAATTGGGAAGTTTGAATTTAGAAGAAGTGAACACGCATTGTCGTGGAAGGAGAGTGGAAAATCATTTAGGAAAAACCATCCCCAGTTCACCCGACCGAGATTCGAGCCTTGACCTCCCCGTCCTCAGCAGTCTAGCTCAACACGAATCTAGTGCGTTAGCCAACTACGCCACCGAGGTGGGTAATTAGGTATAGAGTGGTTAATAATAATTATGTTCTTTTGATAAGCAAGTTAATTTTTCAAAAGCATTTGAAAAATAGCTTGTAAAATATTTCAATCTATCTATACTAGCCAATAGTTTATTGACTTTGAGACTCGACAACTTTTAGTTTTGAACTCTAGTTTATCTCGCCGTAGGTACAGACTCAAACTAAAACGTCTCTTTGCTTCCGCCTTCCAGTTGTGACTTTTCCTCAGATTATTCAAGGTCAGAAATCTTACCATAAATCCAGAAGTGTGCGCATGCGCAGGGGATATTTGTAACTACGCCTTCTTTTCAACTAAACTCTCACCCCTTTATAGTTTCTTATTACTGGTGACAACTTGAAATTGAAATTAAAAATAAAATAAAAGTTGATGGTCATTTGGTAATCATCATAAACAACATGTTAACTATTTTATACAAAGTTACAAGAAATTACGCTGAATAATTTATGTGTGGGGTATCCTCGTATTAAACCTTGTTCAGATGCTTATAACCTCACTAAAAAAAGTTTAAATTATTTTTAAATTTTTTAATGCATTTTATAATCAATATTACTAAATAAATACAATTTAGAAATAAAAATTTCCATGCCCCATTCCTCCAATGAAACAAATAAATTGAAGGGGGGGGGGGTATCGTTGCCATGATTTGTGAACGTACCTTCGTTTACCCTGAAAGACCCCCAACCGAGATTCGACTCACAACCTTTTTGTTACTGGAAAACAAAACCAGTCAACGATAGCCAACTGCCTTTTCCACGTGCCCGCGTTAATTTTGCTACGGTTAATAATGATAATATTTTATTTTGTTATTAGTAATAGTATTATTGTCTTATCAATATCGATACACTCTATACAAATTAACAGCATAAGATCACATGATTTGATGTATGAGTATATGAAAGTAATTTTAGTAGTTTTTGTAAATGTCGTCAGATATTGTCTTTCCCAGTGTCGCAGGAACGGGGGGGGGGGGGGGGGGGTACAGGGATAACTTTTACCCCCCCCCCAAGTAGAAGGGGGTTAAAAGTATAATTTTACCCCCCTCGTCCCCCATCAAATAATATAGTGAAACATTTATATAATGTAAAGATCTTGTTGAAGCAAGATACAAAGTTCACACTAAGTTAACATATTAGAAATAAAATGTGCTTGGAGCACACACTGCAGAGATTTAGACAACTCTGATAGTGATACCAGCTGCATCAGCCAATGCAGAAAGAAGTTTCTTAATGCTTGTACGAATAAAAATCTATCTTTGCTCCAGGATGAGGCAATGTAGACTAAATCACCTGTGTCTGCTTAATGCATACCCTGAGAGGCTCAACAAACCTGAAATGTGCAAAACTAACTATTGGTTTTATAGCTAGTAGTGAATATATTGCAAAGGTGTATGTAAACCTACTTTAATTTTAAGGGTTTCATAATTTTTAGTTGAGCTGCATCAAATGTAGTTTTTCTTAATTTGTTTTCTGTGTATTAATTCTAATATGTGACATGACTAAAACAAATGATAAAAATGAAGAGTTAAATACAGGTATTCCTTGTTATACGTGATCTCACTTTACTCGTATTCACTATAACTCGATTTTTAAAAAAATATTTAAAAAATGCTTGGTCGGCTGTAATTTCGAAGTCACCTTGTGCGGTATCGTTGTAGATGCAGGGGCAGAAGTTAAGCAGTTCTGTTTGAAGGTAGTTTGGATATATTTGGCCTAAAGTTTCTGATTCGCATGATTTTGATACTGAACACGAGCTTTCCAATTCAAGACATGATATAGTTTACATAGCAAGATGTTGGATTTGAGGACATAAACCAGCAAATGTGGATAAATTGCTCCAATCCCACTCAACATAGCTCACCAATGCAGATCTTCTAGAAATGGGGAACGGCATATAGGATAAAGAGGAAGAGCCCTCCCTATGTTGTTGATCCTATCAAACAAATTTCAACAAAAGAATTTGCTGATTTATTTAAGCACATTGACAGTGCAATTAGAATCATTGAAGAGAATGACCCTAACAATGATAGAAGCACCAAAGTTGCCAGAGAGATTCAGAGTTCTTTGGCTTGCTACAAATAACTATAGAGAGAGGAAGAATGCTGCCCGTCAGCTGAGTCTTGACCATTTAATCAAAAAAGTTGAAAATCGTCAGTCTAACGACCCAGGGCTGTCAAGAGAGCAAGACCCTACCATCCCAGGGCTGTCAAGAGAGCAAGAGCCTACAGTACAAGGGCCTTCAAGAGAGCAAGTGCCTATCATCCCAGGGCTGTCAAGAGAGAAAGAGAGTGATAATCCAGATTTGCCAGATCTAGTTAATTTATCATGCGATTGAAGATTAACAGTAAGTGTACCTGTAGAATTGTGTTGGATGAATTAATAAAAAATATCATTTGTTTACAAATTTCAGGGGATTGAAGATTTACAATAGGTGTAGGCTACCTATAGTATTGTACTAGTTAGATAAATTAATACAAATTACATTCATTTACAAGTTCTAGATTCCCTTTACATGTTTTCCTGTAATGCGAGTACTTATCAGAGCCAATCCCCCAAGTAGTGAGAGGGACAGCTGTATTGCATTTTCCTGTTGTTTAAAAAAAAAATCTCATTACTATTTTTACCCCCCCCCCCCAAAAAAAATAAAAACGTTCCTGCCTAACTGGTTTTTCCTATTGTTTTCCTACTATGAGGCATAATTCATAAATAATAATTAAAAGTGCATAGCTCATAATTCATATAAATTTGAAACACATTACTTTCAATGAAAGCGTTTACAACAGAAGCATAGTGATTAGTTAATAGTGCACAATTCATAAAGTTTATTTAACTGTAAAATTATGCACAGTATTGGACTTGAAACGTATCAGCCAATGAGAATACGTGAAGTGGCTTTAACCAATTAAAACGTCAGTAGGCCTATACATAGCTGACTAATAATATATCTTCTTCATGTTTGAAAATTGTCTTGTAATATCTATATTAATTGTTTTTTATTAACGAATTTTCTTTATTTTAGCGTCAATTACTAATATTTTATATTTGCTTAAAAATAAAGGTGACATACATACTACATTTTTGTTTACGTTATTAATAAATCTATGTGCAATAATACAATCAGAACCAAAGAAAGAATAAGATAGAGTAGAATAAAATATACTTAAATTATGTTAATTCCACGTTCCAACGTATATGTTTTAAGGTGGGAACGCAGCAAGCAAAAGTTAATGGCAGTGTTTTTTGCAGTTTTTATAGCAAAACATTTGTTTTTGTTTAAAGTCAGTAAAATATTTCTAGAGTTTAATTTTATTCACGTGGTTGAAATCAACGGTTATCGACTATGTCATGACAAACTTTTTAATATGGAGAAAAAATTGTCATTAAATTCCAGGACATCCTTGACAGATATTCAAGAACTATTGATACCACCACGCGAAGAAAATTAAATTCTATTCTTCTACTGAAGAATTATTTGATATCTTTTGACCAAAATGTTTTACTATAAAAACTGGAAAACACTCCCCTTAGCTTACGTTCCCTACACTCCCAGTTTGATTAATGTTGCTTATATAGAAATAACCCTTGAGACGTAGTTTTTAGAGTCTTTACCTAAGAGAACAAAGTGTTTAGACTTATTTATTTAAATAGATAACATTAAATACAAGTTAGACTGTAATCATTACGTTTCATTGTGAAATGCTAAGTGTATCGTGTTGATGATTATATATTTTCATCGTTTCTAACAGTCTTAACATTTATATTTGGATTTAAATTTAAAATATTTCCAATAATTTTTTTCTTTATTTGAAGTTGGTTTTTTTCCTTGGTGATAAAGTTAAGCAGAAAACAAATGAAAACAATATTAAATTGCACATTATATTAATTAAGAGCAACTATTGTTCACGCGGCTTAAGACGCCATTCTCGCAACATCATAATATGTCAACATTTAAAAAAATAATCCATAGTTATACATAGAACAGATTGATTAGAATTTTAAATTCAAATCACTTGAGATGAGTTATTAAACATGAGAAAACATTTTCCTTGGCCAGTGTATTTAAAATAGGCTCGTACCACATCTATTGTTCTCAAGTCAAATAACAAAATAAAAGTGTCAGAGAGATCCTCCTCTTTATGAGGCTTACAGCTAGGAGGTAATTCAAGGACAGAGCAATTTTTACTCCGAGTGAAGGCCGACATGTCCTATGGAGAGGAGGTCCCACTCTCTGAGTCCCCCAGGCCCCACTAACTTTGTCCAATAACATCCTTGGATGATATTTTAAATATATATTATGGGCTTAATGTATAAACCTAGGATGCAGGAAAATTAGGTGTAACCAAAAAACTTTCCCCTCCCTATACAGAGTGTTAGAAAACTCATAGCCCAAACTGCACATACAGGTTGTTTTAACCAAAAGTAAAACCAAATCCCTGTACACTTACACCCAAAAAAATATGCGAATACCATTAAATTGTTTTCAAATTTTCGGCTTACAGCACCGGGATAGCAAAGCTGTTAAGCATGCGTGTACAACAAGTTGCATAGAAGCTAGGCGTACGGCACTACACATTTAATAATGGCAAGCGCTTTCTGTGTTGTAGGACCATTAATGATGAACTTCAGAACGTATTCGCATTTCTAGATGGACTGGTGTTGTTTTCTATAAATGGTGGTACGTTGTACTGCTGTGCTCCAAGATGTCGAGGTGTGTAGTGCTGCGGGCCTAACTCCTATGCAACCTGTTGTGCACGCATGCTTGAACAGCTTTGATCTCCAGGCGCTATACAGCGAAACTTTGAACACAATTTAATGGTATTAGCATAGTTTTCCCAATGTAAGTGCACAGGAAATTTATATTACTTTTTGTTCAAACAAACTACATGTGCAGTTTGAGTTATGAGTTTCTGAACACCCCGTGTAGTCTTTCTACCCACTTTCCTCTCCCTGAAGGGTCTTATATGTAATAGCCAGCCTGCTACGGTTGAGACTGTCAGCTACTGGACCCCACTACGGTAAAATCTTAAATACTACATAGCTCACCCTTAATCAAGTATACAGCATTAAACGTTTCACTTTTCATCTTTAAATATAAAGCATATGCATAATTTATATACTTTCTAATATATATGCATACTTTCTAAACGCTATCGTTCTTTGGACATCAACTTAGAGGACGCATGGACTAAGGCTAATAAAAGAAAGCATATTAATTTAAACAGATCTTAGACAATATTCACTGCATTGATCCATAAATTGTGTGAAACCTCGAATCCAAGCCATTTGAAATAACCCCTATATCCACATTGTCTGATAATCTTGTCCACAAGGTATAGATCCGCATACGATGTTTTTCTCGGATCCTGAGTATAGAATCCTTCAAGAATAGTTTTAACCCTTCACATCTCCAGGCAAGAACGTTCAAGGATTCGTCTCTACGGACCTATTTTTAACAATTCTATTGACCAGTTTGGTGTGTATCCCTTAGTGAGAACATCCTAATGCTTACTGATGCGGACGATATCACAAATATCAAGCTTATATGATGTAGGGTCAATCGTTTTGGAATTTGAGTACGTGGTATTTAGAAGGTTATTATCCTTAAGATTGATAGGTATCATCTCAATAGTCGAGTGTACTGTGCGATAGTATTCATCAAGTAAATAATCAATCATATCAACCCATCAATACGTCCCTTTAGCGGTGAATCTAGCCCACATCACGCTCTTCAGTGTGTCCAGTTAAATCGTCCTATGATACTAGCCTTGAGATTACTGTTAAGTAGAATAATGATTACTCCTCCTCCTTTTCACGAGAGCTTTGGATTCAACGACATAAAGCTCCGTTCCATTATTTGTCTTAAGATGAAAAACTGCTAGACAACCATTTCTCCGGGAAAAAAACAAGGATAGAGTGCTATTTTCATCATGTAAATTTATTCCCCAAATATCAATTTTAAATACAATCGTCAAGGCTATTTTCGAAAAATGTATAATTTTCAAAATTAGGTCATCAGTAAACTATCCTTAAATTTAGAACTAGAATTTAAATCTCAAATTATCCTTGAGGTATGACCGTATGACATATAAATACCAGGTTTGAATAAAATCCATCAAACCATTTCAATTCTAACACCAGGTAAGACAAACAATAAAAGCATTCAAGCAAAACTTTTAAATGAAAAAAAAGTTTCATAGCTCGCATTAATTGTTTATGTCTGCGCTGTGGGCTTTGGTTTTATAGAGAGCTGAATCAATAAGTAAAGAAACTTTTACCACATATGGAAATGGCCAACCTTGAAACAATAAACATCGTTTGCCTTAGGAATACACCAAATCAAATCAAATGAATAATTGGAGGATTAAAAAAATATTATTTTTAAAGAAATCCAGCAAGACGTATTAGAAAAAAGACCACTCTAAATTGTATTTGTAACTAGCTAAACCCCCATTCTTCTCACGAAATATTTTGTTATTATTTATTTTTTGATCAACGTGAGGACATTTTGTTTGTAGCTTAATGGCATTGTTCTTAGCGCTACCCGAGAAACACCGCGAGGAGGTGACCTTGTATCGTTTCTCATGGGAAGTTTTATTTTAGACAGGCCCCCTTGCCTACTGCCTGGGGCGTTATCAGCTGTTTGTGGCTGGACAGGTCTTCAAACATCAAACACCACCCTGGGCCGGGCTCTCTCACTCACACAGACACTACAAATACCCCAAAATTCAGCAAAATATACACTACATATTTCTACCATCTTTTGAAGTTGCATATTATAATTTAGTTACATATTTTAATTAATTGTCTGTATTCATATTTTTCCACCCCTTATAAGCATCCACGGGGTTAAAAATAATGGCTATATTTTTCTAAGGCATTATTAGGACAAACTTATGGGATTATTACCCTCTAATCTCTTAAAGAGAGTTTATAAAGCAATATTGTTGATTAGGGTAGTCACCCCGATTTCACCCCCTTAATCACGAAAAAATCTGAATTAAACATCTTTTATTTTCCTAATTAGCTTACCATAGTATTTTCCTCACAAACCGGGGGCATTTTTAGGGGTTTTCTAGAAGAAAATCATAGTGCAGAGCCCCATTGGCGTAAAAGGGGAACTTAGCGTAAATATATTTTTACGGGCTTCCCCAACCCCTCCTCTCTTACAAATTCAAATGATGTTTATGGTGTAGTTGGGGATAAAAAAAAAATTGAAAATTAATTCATATTTAAAAGCTAAAAGCTAATTTTGTTCATTTATTTAGATTAAAACTTAAGCCAAACTCACTGATAGATGTATACTTTAGTGCATTCCAGAGAAAAGTATGAACAAAAAGATGAAGTTATAAAACATAATATACTATAGGCTAGGAGATTTAACAAACTTAAAGTCTACTGCTAAGAACACTAATTATCTGGTTGTAACCAATCGTGTTTGTTACTTCCGTGAACCTCTTTTAGAAATGCTTTGTTGTTCTTTATCTTTTCACAAAACTCAGTGCAACTTATTTCAATGTTTATTATACAGTACAGTACATTAGGAATTTCACTGTTGATTCTATAAATCTTTCTCTTTCTTGAGACCATACATTGTTCATCGGTGAGAACACCCTTTCAACAGGAACTGAAGGTCCCCGTAAGCAGAAAATCTACCCCACAACTCGGCGGAGGTTAGATACAGAAATATTCTGGTCTTTGAAGTGATTGAATAGTTGAACCCACTTTTCTTCACAATTTAAGTTTGTAGTTTTGAAAGTGTCACAGTTTGAAGACAAAAATGCCTTGGCAACCACCACTTCATCAAATATTTCATCCAAGTTTATTACACCATTTACAAGTGTTTAATTAATTTTTTCTTCATATTTTTCAATTTCTAGCCATATAATTTCACTGTTGTTTATCCAGACAAAATATTCTGCTCCACCGAAAATATTTTTCCATAGATCAATGTAGGACACACATCGATAATAAAAATAGGTAAACTCTTTCATAACTATATCAACATTAATGCTTCCTGCCTCCTCTAATGCCTTGAAAAATGTTTGGCTTTTTGTGGTGTAAATTTATTATCCCGCCTGTCTTCAAGATTTGTTTTCAATTTCTTAAGTTCGACAACAATATCAGTTGCACTTGCTTTTGTTTTCTTCATGGTCAATATTGTTTTGTTAAACAAATTAATCTGCCCATGAACGAACCACAAATACATATCCCCACAATCACTTTCAAATAACTTTTTTATAATCAACGGGCAGTGTTCTTGAGAGCAAAATTAAAACAAAGTCCTTCATACATTTGTAGTATCCTTTCAATAACTGGAAGCAGTGAAAGAAATCGGGTATTGCCATGTTGCATAACTCTTTTGTATTCAACGTCTACAAACTAACAGAACTCTTTACGCTGAGTTACACGCAGAGTGTAAATGTGAAAATATTTATAAATTTTTACCACAAGAGCTTCTACTTCAAAAAGAAAAACATCAACAACTGTTTGAAGACAATTGAGAACAATATGGACACCACAACCAACACCCACATTTCTTCCCGTTTCTTTCTTTAATCGTCTGTAAGCATTGTTTACCCCTTTCCGTTTTACGCCTCCAAAATTTGTGTTGCTGTTGTCTCCACAAAACCCAACAACTTTTATAATAAATCATGTTTTTTTATAACTAACAAGTAGTTTGCCAATATTTCTGATGTTTCACCAAGAACAGATTGAAAGTCTAAAAGTTTAACTTTTACTCCTTGTTCTGGTACAAAGTATCGCACAAAACAAGGTACAATTTTAACTTATTTTCTGTTGGAAGCATCAATTTTTAATGTCACAAAATTTGATATACTTAAATCTTTGTGAAGTTTACCAATTGTCATTGGCACAGTCACATTTACAACAATAGCCTCACACTTCATTCTGGCAACACCAAACTTTGGTTCAAATAACTTTGAGATTAATTTATATGAACAATCGGCTGTTTTAAGGCTTAAATAATGAGCAACAGTATTAAACGCATAAGTTGCTTCTTTGGCAGCTATTAAAAAGTCTTTATCGACAGAATCAGTGCTTTTAAAATACGACAAAATTTAGAAGAACCTGCGGCTGCAGTCAAACTAGTTTTATGTTTCGCACATTTTAAATGATCTTTAATGTCGGAATGCCCACCATGAGAAATTGAAAATTCTGACACGGTTCACACTTAACCCTATGAACTTGGCCAAAAACCCTTTTCAGAAATGGATACTTTTTTTTATCTCGTCAGTAAATCTACATCTTCTTTTCGGCATGTTTTGCTTGTTAAAATAAAAGGATTTACATCAAAATAGCAACCTCAAAATTAAAATAATCAGTCACAGACGAGATAAATAAAATAAGTTATTAGTAAATAACATCGGCTTAGACTACTTGCTTACAGACGAACAGACCTCGCGTCTCTATTATTTTGCAGACCTCAACGGACTAATATAGTCTGCATCCGCACGCTGTGATTTGTTTTGACCCTTGACTCCGGATGTTGTGGTGAAGTAATGGAGGAAAAAAGTAGCAGTATTGCCAACTCAACTAATTACCTATTATATTTCACTTCTTTTGTTTAAATTTTCATATTCTTAACATTTTTCTTCTGACCGGGACAAAATGACAAACCAGCCGGGACCCCGGGGCGTATGGTAAGCCTACTTATAGGGAACACCTGTGCCGAATTTCAGCCCTTTAGCTCCGTGGGAAGTGTGAAAATTAGTGATGACTGAGTGATTGAGTCAGTCAGGACCTTAGCTTTTATATATAGAGAGTATTATGTTCAGCACAAGGGATATGGATTATTCCAGTGTAATCCAACTGGTAGCTCCCGGAACAAATGTGACCCTCGCTCAGTGAAAATGTGGCCCTCATATTATCCTGGGAGAAAATTAAAGGGAGACCCTCGATGGCAGATGTTAAATATCTGATGATTGAGATAAAAATAAATATTTAAAAAGGTAATGATTACATTTAATTATGCATCTATTTGATTAGTAAAATTATATATATATATATATATTTATAATGCTAAGTTGTTTTGTTAAAGTAGGTCTATGTGTGTGTGCATATTTCATAATAAATTTGGGGCGAAACAAACTTTTTTTCAGTAAAATGTGAAATATTCGACCATCAAAAATAATATATATAAGTATTGAAAACATTGTTTATTAAGTGTTGTTTGTAGGCTTATATTACGTTGATGGGATTAATAAATATATCCTCGGTCCGGGGTGCAAACTGATAATCATATTTATCCCTTGGGAGGATAAATGTTGAAACACCTGGGTTTAATCTATGGCGCAAGGAGTGTTGATAGTGTTGATAAAACTAAAAAAGTGAATTCTCCCCTTCGAAGAGAGAGGATGATAAAACCTAAATAATTATTATTGATAAATCACGTAAATAAACCCCTCACCAGGATACCCGGCTTAGGTTCCAGCCACTCCTTCCCCGTCACAACCTACATAGAGTCCAACGTCTTCAGCCACATTCCCACCAGTGCAGTTGATAAGACGTACCTTAGCAAGGGCTACAGCTGGGAAGAGATCCCACGCCAGCCAACCCTCCTCCCCAGTTTTCCCTTCTTTCTGCCCTTTGAGGATTCTGGCGGCGGTGAGGGTGGCCAAACCGAGCCCATCCCCGACGAACACCACTACGTTCTTAGCCCTGTCGTGGCGGAGCGGTGTCCCCGAGCGGTCCAAACGGCGGGCGAGCTCGAGACGAGCGTTCTCATACCAAAACTCTCTATCTGGGGACAGACGAGACCACTATCGTTACATCCTGAACAAACGTCTGACCAGGACACTATTCGTGTCTTAAATGTTATCTTTGATTTGGAGTATTTAATGTGCACCTTCTAAACACACAAACATCATCAACACATAACTTAAAAACTAACTCAACCTAGGACTTAACCCTGTTCCTACAATTCTAGCCCTAGAGCTTATAAAATTACTATTGAAAAAAAACACTTCATTGTGTGAGCCCGCAAGCGAGCTATACTGAACTAGCGGCTGACACCGTTAGCAATAATAGTGCCAACATTTACGAATAGAGGGTGTCATGTGACCAGAACAATGAGCCCTTCAGCCATGTATCTCAGTTTTCTCAACAGCAGTTGCTACATATTTATTCAAGTAACTCCTAATTTGTCCTCGTGGGGCCGAGTTTGACCCCTTTACAAGCCAACTGATTCAAAGATACGTTTTGGAAGTGCCAGGGATCTGTACCCGGGACTTCTTGATCTGTAACAATAACGGAACAATAACGACTAGACAGCAGAGGCGCCCACTAATTCCAAAATAGAATTAATTCATACAAAAATAGAATTGCAATTATTTTTGCATACTTACACTGACAAACAGGGCCCAGAATTTGATGACCTAAATATATAAAAGAATTAAAGAGAAACTTTCTTAATATATCAAAAATTATTTTAAATTTAAAGTAATGTTTGCTAATTTTTTTGTTTATATGTATAAGTTTAGTTCATAAAAGTTCGGACTCTGCTTATTAGTGTAAATATGACCTAAAAATATAAACAATGAGTGCACACAACCTAAATAAAACACTAACTTTACAAATGAATTATATATATATATATATATATAT
>CABEEJ010000376.1:180182-196247 GCA_901482245.1 Timema douglasi | reverse complement strand
ATATATATATATATATATATATATATATATATATATATATATATATATATAATGCTCTGCATTTACGAACTAAACTCTCACGTCCCACTAAATATAACACTGATTTACAAATATCTGTTTCAGAAGTAAAGGTACCCCCTCTCAACACACCCCTCTTCAGCCTTGTTGCATTGTCTCACAAGAAATCTGTATTGACCAAACATCAATCAAAGAAGATACACAGTTCACTGACGATATCTTCTCATTACAACAATTATGTTGAAAACTCTTATATTTGAGTATTTATGCATTTATAAAATATCGATAGTATTGAAAATTATACCTATTAGATATAAATACATAAAAAATACGCAAAACTTCTAAAATTACTACTAATAAGTGCTTAAAAAAGACGCAAGCAAAGAAAATATGACCTAAAAATCCAAAATGACCAAACAATCTATACAGTATTAGTAAAATGAAGAGTTTGTCTGTTTGTCTGTCATGAGCATTACGGGATATCTACCCCACGTAGAGGGCTGAAATTTTAAAATTAGTAGCTCCTGTGGACAAATATATGCACCTCAAAGCTGGAATTATACATTTTTGACTAAATTTTTAAAATTTATTAAAAAATGTGTTGGAAGAAAAATAAATAAGATTTTTCCTCTCTCTGTTTGAAACTTATAAAAGCGTTGCCCAGGGTAACCAAGCAATCAAGGGATCATAAAAAGAATATAATATGTACAGTACGTATGAGCATTATTTGTAATATACCAATAAAAAGATGACATATCATCAATATCCGGGCACTACTAGTAAGTTATGTTGAGGGAAAATAGAATATATAGAAAAAGTACAATAATTTGCAAGGAGGGAGAGCAGTAGACCATTTAGTAAAATCCGCCTCAATGTACCCGGCTTGATTTGATTGGTCCGACCTCCTCATCAACGACAAATCAGACTGGTGAGATTGACGCTTATATCCGAGTGCCTTCTTCAAATAATAAATATATTCGTCAATACCATTCAGAATTGAACCAGTGCTCTCCTATACTTATGGTTGACTTTGATTGAGTTTTTTTCCACAGATTGGTTTATATTTTCACCCGAGAACGAACTCACTCAAACTGTATATGAAATAAAAACTGTAAAAAAAAGTATCTGTATAGAGTTTTGGGCAAATTTGAAGATTTTAGAAGGAAACTTATGTCCAACTAAACATGCATGAAATATAATTATTCGTACGTAAAGATAAACCTCTAAACATACATTGCTATTTCTAAAGTAATATTATCACGTTCGTTTGATAATTCTGATAATAGAGTACAAAATGAAAAATAATCCAACTCAAAACATGTTAGGTCATTTTCAAACTTACTTTAGATATTTATATTCATTCAATCTTAATAGCAAATTTTTTTTATAAATATTTTTACTATCTGTCGGTCTCCCATGTATGTCTGTCGGCTCCTGGCCTCAGATCTGAAACGGTTTGATGGATTTTATTCAACCTTATTATTTAGATACTATTCGGCTGTTCCCCGGGAGTTTTTTATTTTGATCTTAGCCTCTTAAATTAAGGATAATTTACCAATTAGTGAGTTAAGAAAGTTCAAAATATTGTGAAAATGGCTTTAACGATTTTAGTTAAAATGTAAATTCGGAGAATGTTTGACATTATAAAAAAACTCTAGATTTGTTTACTAGGGGAAAAATTCGTTTAAGAATAGATTACGGATGATAGATTTTTTTAATTTGAAATAATTTAAAAACGGCTCTAAATTATTATTATTATTAGCACCGCGTCTTTCTACCCGTTCGGTCTATGCGCACTTACGCTAATGTGTAATGGCAGGGTGATTGTGAGATGAAATGGAGGACCTACAGTTTAACGTAGGATCCGAACCACGGCGGAGGCCTGGCATACCCCACATTCACAAGATGTCTTGTCAGAGGTGAAGGAAGGGTTTGGTAACAGATAAATCGGTGCCAGGACCGAGGATTGAACCCCGGCCGCTAGCACAGAAGTCTGACACCTTACCCCTAGACCGCCAGGTCACCTACAACAGCTCTAAAGATTTGGATCAATATCACTATCAAAATGGGTATCTGTTAAGTGTTCTACAGTGTAAATAATTGTATATAATTGTTTTTCTTAAAAAGTTAATTTAGTATTAGTTTACTGATAAACAATTTTTGAAAATTTTGAATTTGTTGTCAATAGTGCTAACGATTCTGTTTAAAGTTGGTATCTGGGTACTGTTTTTTCATGGTAAATAAGAATGAAGTTGTATGTTTTTACAAATATTAAATAATTTGACGATAATTTACGTATAAATAATTATTGAATATTTTTTTAAATGATATAAGCAATTTGTATATATATATTTAAAGAGTGTTTATTGTGATTAGCAATACGCTTTGTTTCTTTTTTTTAAAAGAAAACTTTCATGAATGTAATTAACTAAAAACCTGTTTTTGGAAGAAAAAAAATTCATGCCATAGCTTACCGTCTGAGAAAGTTTGTACAATTTTGTCGTAACAATTATTTAATTTTTTTTTAATAAGATTAGATTAGAATTAAACATTATTTAAAGTGGCTCTAGAAATTGTTGGTGAAATTCGTTTTTGTAGTCTCACACAAAGTGTGTATGTTCCTAATCATGTGTGAATATTTAAAATACTTTTTCCACGCACTAGAGATATTTTTTGTCATTAACTATAAACACAAACTCGGGACTAGAATTGGCACACCTACATATACATAAGGAAGACAACATCAATAGACCATTAGTCCAAAGCCTCATTATTCCTTTTCCATCCTCACGTGCGTCATTCATTTTGAAACACACCTTTCGACAATTCTCAGACAATCTATTTCCACACTCATACAGAGTGTTTTGAAATTCGTCCATAACTTATGCCTGCAAATTACGGGTGCCTCATCGTCTCACTTAACTACAAACTGACAAATGTACAGACATTATAAATAATTTTAATCGTCTTATAATTTCGTAAAGATATCTCATGCACCCAGGGGTGGACTTAGGAACCGAGGAGACCTATAAGAAGCTCATTTGTGATTCTATGCGTAGGCATATAGGCATGCATGTCATGAATATAATGCGCAATCCTCCTGGTCTAAATGTGTGCACATCGTTTCTTAACTAGTCCCTTCTTAAAAAGTAATTAAATAGTTAAAAATAAATGGTACGACAAAATCGTACACACAATTTTACACAATTTATCATAGTTTGAAACTCATGAAAATATACAATTGAAATATAAAGTATTAATTTAACTATCGAAATATTCAGCTAAAAGAAAGGCATTCACTAAATGTTACATGTATACATACATATACATATATAAATAGATTTTACCTAACTAGTTTTACAATTATCTATAAAAAGTTACAGCTGGAAATCACATGACTTTATGTATAAGGATTGTTTTATTAGCTTTTGAAAATATCAAAAATGTTCTCTCCCATTTTAATCAAGCTGTACATACAAATACATTTTTTAAATTTTTTTAAATGTAAAAAATCTTTTTTAGTACAAAAACCGTTATAGCTATAAAAAGTATATTTTCATGTTAATATTTCATAGTTTATAGTCTTATTGTCTTTTTAGCACCACGTTTGGGTTGCTCGCGTATTCGATAATTGCACTTATGTGTTACGAATTATGAAGGTTGAATTTATAGAATGTGTACCTGCATTTGCGTGGAGTAAAAGCGGAAAACAAACTATCAAAAATCGCTTCCAATACACCCAACTGGGATTTGAACACTGATATCCTCATCACCAAAAGTTCAGTCTATTGCTAGAGTGATGGCTTAGACTATGCAGCCATCGAATCAAAATTTTTCTATTTCATTGGGTAATATTTCAACATCATCGATAATTTTATACCCAAATGGGATACCTATAGCCTGGGTCCAATTGCATCCTAGGTAAGTCTTGTCAGAAAATTAGGGAGGAGCTAAACATACAAAATTAAATTTTAATCAATAAAATAAGTACATTTTTTATAAATAAGATTTTTATCTCTCAGAAATTTGGCAGCTCCTTAATCCCACGTAGCCCTACTCTCTGCGTGCTGGCAAAAGATATAAATCAGTTTCTGTATATGCAGCGTAAAATTAGGTAAAAAAAAGTTCTTTATAATCACTTAAATCTGCTGAAAAGAGTCATTTTCCCTCTAACTGTAAGGACTGGCAAAATGGATCGTGGTCTTGATTCTGACCCAAATGTCTGTGGTCCAATTACTACTGAGTGCATCGAGGGTATCAAAAAATTGTCTAATTCATAAGACAGAATTGTATAAAGCCATAAGCAGATATTGTTATTTATAAATTTTCTGTGTACTGAGGTGATTCTTGCCAATGATGGCTTGGAAGAATTCTTGCAACAGAAGATGGCAAGGATTTTTTTTAAATACTAGAACCCCCAACCTCACCCCACCCTTGAACCAATTAAGGCACTGGCTTAGAAAATGGGGAGAAATACAAAACATGTATTAATACAGTTGGAGATAGTAAGCCCTCTAAGCCCCATCTTAATCCCCTTGTCAAGGTGTTGGTAATATTGGGTTTCTGTGACTCGGAGGGCTTAATTTCCCAAAACACTAACTTTAAATAAACATTTACCCTTGCAAAAGTAATTCATAATTCTGTAAAATAATATTTTAAAATCATATTATTGACAATACTTAACTAATGATTCGGGTTTCAATTCCTGGCATGGCAAATTATGGAATTTGGAAACTTCCACTTTAATGATGATGAAATATCTCTGTGTGTTGTATCTTTTGTATAATTAAGCTAGTTTGTTAGTCGTATACTGATATAATCATTCGGATTAGATATTACACCATAAATAGGCACTTAAAATAACATTTAACTATCCAATAATTAAAAAAATAATTTTGCAATTGAAATAACTTATGAATAGTGAATATATAAAAGGTTTGGAAGAATCTCCATTCGCTCTTTTATACGTCCCCCCCCCCCTCTCCCTAGCAACAGACACACACAACGGTTGCTAGGGAAGTTGTGCCGCGGAGACATCAACATTCACACGGTATGATAATGCACTACTTTCTCTAAAGGGCCATTTCCCGTGACGTCATTGTGAAGTTTCCTCCACATCAGGCGAGAGGTTGGCGAAATAAGTCTGTAGTAGTTTCTTGGTGTCATAATCAAACTGGGCATAAAATTGAAAAAAATAATCATTCTCGCTCGTGTGCGTTAAGGCGTGCGTTAAAGATATAAATCAACGCAATTAGGTGTATGCGAGATGATTGTTTTTGTGAACTGTGCCGTGTCTTACTCCCCTTCCGGGCTATCTGCTTATTTATTTATTCACACTAACGAGGTAGGGATGAGTAAGTAGAATTTAGAGATTGTAAAACCACTTAGAAAAAACTAGTCCCAGTAGATCCGTTTGGGAATGGAAACCCCGCCTACAAACAGACAAACCATAATAAATAATGTCAACGTCTTGGACCACGTGTTCACCCGTGCGGGTAGTTCACCGAAGGTTTTGAGCACTTTAGCTAGGTCATGTGCGTTGTTTATTTTTCGTGGGCATTGTATCTAGTTTGTAAGCGTTGTAGCTAGTTTTTGGCTGCTCTAACTGGTTTTTGGATGTTCTAGCTAGTTTTATGCTGTTGTAGCAAGTTTTTGGGTGCTGGGTCTAGTTTTTGTGTGCTGTAGCTAGTTTTTGCACGTTGTTGCTAGTTTTAGGACAGTGTAACTGGGTTGAGGTTGTTTCAACTAGTTTTTGGATGTTGTAGCTAAAGTAGCTCCATGGCTTCTTTGGTGCTGACTGACAGCTCACAGCTGACTTCTGACAGTCAACATTTAGGTATATACCTACATTTTTACTGTCAGAAGTGACAGCTGCTAAATACATGTTTTTGCAGATCATCTGGTTTAGCGTAGGGATCCATAATTTGGTCTGGTAACTTTTCAAAGCTGTCAGTCAGCACCAAAGAAGTCATGGGGCTACTGTAGTTTGAGGTTGTTTTAGCTAGTTTTTGGATGTTGTAGCTAGTTTGAGGATGTTTTAGCTAGCTTTTGTAAGTTCCAGGTAGTTCAAGGGCATTTAGCTAGTTCTAGTGTTTTATTTAATTCCAGGCCGTTTACGCTATTTTTAGTGCATTATAGCTAGTGTTTGGATGTTGATTTAGCGGCAATTATAGTTAGTTGAAGTACGGCATTATGACTAGTTAGAAGGCGTAATTATAGTCATTTAAGCTATTTTGAGTGCAGTGTAGCTAATTTTTGGGTTAGGTAGTTATAAGGAGTTGTAGTTAGTTTTAGTTTGTTTTAGCTAGTTCTTGGGAGTTGTAGCTAGTTCTAGACCATTTAGATAAATTGAGAGCGTTGTAACTATTTCGAAGACTTTTAGCTAATTAGAGGTCGGTTTAGCTAAATCCAGCTGGTTGACGATATTTTTAGGGCACTGTAGCTAGTTTGAGTGTGTTATAGTGGATCCCAGGGCATTGAAGCTAGGTACTATGCATATTACCTTGATCGAGTGAGGTATAATGCTATATTTGTGCCGAGGAACTCGTTAAAAGTAATTATAAATGTGGTTTGGAACAAATAAAGTAGATCTACGTCTTCCTTTGTGGAAAATTAAGTAACAAACGTCTAGAAAAACAAAAATACAAATAGCTTCGCTTCACCTTAGCTTTCCAAACGATGAGCAAATATTATATTGTAGCTGGGTTTTTCCCACTTGAAACTGGCGCATGGTTATAGAAAGGATCGTACGTTTACTTCTGATGGATCGATCCCCACTGTGTCGTACGGGTGTGAGAGTGTAGCCTAGTCCACTTACTTCGTGAAATCTGTATCCTTATTTCCTTAATGAACCTATAGACAAGGTTGCCATATTAATTTTGAGGGAGCCAAATGTAGGATAAGGTGCAAACTTGGTCTATTTATTTAAATCTACAGGAATACCACGTTATTAAAGGTATAAGTAATAGGAGGTAGGGGAGGGGTAATTGACTAAAAATACGTGTAAATAATATTTAATACAAGTGCACCTATTTGAATATCAGCCCCTGCAAAATGTGTTTAAAATTATTTTTATAGTATTATGACATTAATGCAAAAATAATCAAATTTATCATAGCTTACTTTCACCAAATTAATTACTAACAACGTACAATGAATATAGCACGTGACCCGATACAGCTGTCGTGTAGAAGAGAGTCTCAGTGCGAAATTGAGAACAGTGTTTCTAGGGCCATCAATGAAAAGCCTCGAGGAACTTTAGTTTAATTTAGGTAGGAAGGGACTTTTTTTTAAACAGTTATGAAAGTTACCGAAACAGTTTTAAAATATCTATACACTAACTAAAGTGCACGGCGTTGCCTGGGAAGTATTTAATCAATTAAGTGAAATCTAATGATTAAATTAAAATTATGGCTTCGAGGTGCAAATTTCCGTTCAGAGAGGTTACTAATTTATATTTAAAAAAAAGGAGCTCTGTCTGCGGTAGATATCGTGCAAAGTTCATTATATATAAACACTCTCTTCATTTTATTAATATAGAAGAAGATAGCTTTATATGATCTTCAACTGTCACCTTTTATATATAATATCAATATCTTTACTTTACATCCATTACCGTTTCCAGTTTGTGACCTGGCTCAGTTTTTTATTCATAACATATAATTATTTCCCACTACCGGTTGGCTAGGCCTGTTATAGCTTCATATACTTTCTAATCTATCTTAAAACAAGGCCAGGCACAACATTCAGTCCCCGACCATTAATTTATCAATGTGGAAGAGTAAACCTATATTTCATCAATGATAAATGTTCGGCCATGTTGGGAATCGAATCCGGGACCCTTAGCACAATGGGCAGTCCCGCTACCACCTGAGCTAAGGTGTCAGATAATATATTGATACCTATAAAATCATATTACAAATAAAGTGAAATGTAATCAATGTTGACCTCTAAAAAAAAATTACTTGTGTTCGTATTTCTTTAAAGTTTCTTCCTACAAGAATTCTAATGGAGTTAGATGCTTTTTCTATCACAACCTATAACAGACGATGAAGCGTGTTTTAAAATAACCAAATATAATATTATCATATTAAATATTATCTAATCTAATTGGTCAAATTATGTTCTTCTTGGTAACACCCGTGGAAAACTCACGGACAGTTTAGATTTTGATAGAAATCCTTAATTACGTAATATCGTGTCAAATAATGGGAAAATATTATAGTTTGTCAAATAAAACTCTTAGGATTAAAACAATTTAGACAAATTATATTGAAATTAATTTCTTTTGAAACTAGATCAATGGAAATTTGACACGTTTATAGAATTGCAACTATCGTTGATATTTTCATTTTGATCGTATATCGATACTGATTTTTAATTTGTCTACCAGTGATTGATTCTCTGTTGCCGTCCGTAACGACCATCCTTAAGGTGCGGAAGAAGGGAGCACGATTAATTTTACAGTTTTTATAGCATTACATTTTTTGACAAAAATAAATCAAATATTTTTCCAGTAGCAATGTAGAGTTTAGTTTTCTACACGTGCTAATATCAACGGATCTTGAATATCTGTCAAGGCTGTCCTGGAATGTTGTCAAAACATTTTAAATAAAGAGAATAAGTTTTGACTAAATTACAGGACCTCCTTGACCGATATTCAAGATCCGTTGATATTAGCATGTGCAAAAAACTAAACTCTACATTGCTACTGGAGAAATATTTGATTTATTTTGGACAACAAATTTATATTCTATAAAAATTGAAAAATACTTGCACTCCCTTCTGCCGCACCTTAAGAAAGTAAAGTTGAGTCACCTTCACGGAGTGCTACGGTCTACCGACTTAGAATCGAGCTTCAATAGACAGAGCAATATATTCTTGCGGAGTTTATCTCGGACTATGGACTACACACCTTATGTAATAATAATAATAATAATATTTAGCACCGCGTCTTACTACCCGTTCGGGTTATACGCTTTAAGTACTAATTACTTTAATGGATTGGGAATTGGGAAGGTTGAATTAGAGGAAGTGAACCCGCATTTGCGTTGAGGGAGAGTGGAAAACCATTTAGGAAAAAAAACCAAACAGTTCACCCGTCCGAGATTCGAACCTCGATCTCCCCCCGTCCTCAGCAGTCGAGCTAAACACGACAAGCGCGTTAGCCAACTACGCCACCGAGGCGGGTGCACCTTTATGTTAAAGGTGTTTAAAGATGAGCGAGAACAGGAAAGAGACGAGACTTGAAAGGGGAAGTTAAGAATATTTGCATACGATTTGAATACTTGTTTGGCGAGATATGTGAATCATGATGTGTATGAAGACAGGTATTATAAAAAACAACAATATGGCCCGGTCGATAGCAGAAAGTTCCGGTGTTACGACGTGTCCTCAATCCGTAATTGATCCATCAAACTACAGCCAGTGGCGTACACTATAACTCACTTCGGGGGGACATGTAAAGTATTGAAATGATTATTTCTGGAATTTAGGAAGATATTTAATTGGTGTGTTCTGAATTTCAAACTGTAGATCTTATATTAAAATGTAGCCTAAATATATATTCCGTTTAGCCTAAAGGGTAGTGTACTTACTTCCCTCTGCGAGAGGGAAACCTTTGTTCACGTGTCCACCAGTGCGGGTAGTATGTTCCTGAAAATATTGGGAAACAACGTTTTTCAAAATGAGTGCCTTGAGTGCGTTGGTAGTCTGTAATGACACTAGAACGTAATTATAGAGAAAATAAAAGTGATTCAGAAATAGCCACGTAAGATATGGGATGAGGTGTTTTACCAGCAATATTATAGTAGGCACACGGTATGATGAACAGTAACTGACAGTTACAGAATTTTGTTTTTATATCCGCGTCTTACTACCTGTTCAGTTCATACGCAAATATGATAATTACTCTAATGAGGTAGGTCTGAGGTAGGAAGCATTTCAAAGGTAATCTACCAGCATTTACGTGGAAGGAGAGTGGGAAACCATTTAGGAAAGAATACCCTCAGTAGACCTGACTGTGATTCAAACCTCAATCTCCCTGTCATCATCAGCAGGCCAGTCTAACACAAGACTGACTCCTTAGAACGTCCGGCCACTAAAGCGTGTATTCAGAAGTTACTAAAACTACTTTCATTTACTAATACGTTAAGTCATGTGATCTGCAGCTGCCACTTTTGATAGGTAGTATCAATACCAATCAAATAATAATAATAATACTAATATAGAAATTTGTTATTAATGTTGCCAGCCAAAAAAAATTTGTATTTTCTATAAGTCTCTTCCTTTCTTGTTCTTATCTTCATTGCCGGTTTCTTGCTGTCTACCTATGAAGCACTGTTTAACCAGACAAGTACTTACGGCCCCAATGTTCCCAGAACACGTAATTAATCAGTAGTAAACTTTTGCCCGCCGCCCAGAGGCAGATTGTGGAGTTTCCCAACATCTGTACTGAGCTGTGAGAAAGGTTTGACACCGCTTACACCTAACCATTATTAGTATGTAGTTTTTTTTTACTTTATGAATATAAATTAACGGTATATTACGTCATAAACATCATTACGGCCATACAAGAGCGTAGAAAGGAGTGGGAAGGAAGGGGAGGGGGGCGGGGGGGGTCGGACTGTCTCCTGAAATTTTGTGAACTCCTCCTAGTGGGGTTTTATATAGGTATACAAACTTTTATTGGCAGATCCCCCGTCACCCCAAGAAAATATTAGCTTTCGACACAATTGCTTCAATAGAAATATTTTTTTCTTTCTCGTGGCCGTGGTTAGAGTGTTCCACTTTAGGTACAGAGGATTCCTAATAACATTTGTGAATGGGTTTGTCCTTGTACCAAGCAAGATATTACTGTTCCAGACGTAGGGGATGAATATGTAGTCTTAGTTGGACTGCCTTAAGTTAAGGTCAACTTCGGTGGTCTTGAGGTAAAGTGCTCGCCTCAAGACCAGATGATCGTAGGTTCAGACCCAGCTGGAGTTGACGGATTTTTCTTGAGCTTGCAAGGCATGTGCAAATAGCTTTCCCGGGGAAAATTGGTAGGCTCTTTAACTCTCGCTCATATAAATTCTCATGTGCTGATATAATCAGTCGGTTCGGAAAGTGCACGTTAAATACCTCAAATAAATTTCAGACAAGTATGTTTTTACCACCATGTCTTACTACCTTCCCGGGATATCTACATTTAATTACAATAGATAGGTAAGGGCGAAGAAGGTAGAATCTAGAGGAAATTTAGATACATTTGTATGTATGATTAGTGGGAATCCGGGGAAAAAACAAGCACACTCGGGTAGGGTCTGGACCAGTACCTCCCCGTCAACAGCAAACCAGATTTGATGAGCTTGATATTAATTTAATCCACGTGAGTCTAGGGGTAAGGTGTCAGACCTTTGCACTGAGGGCCCGGGGTTAAATCCTCGGTCCCAGCACAGATTTATCTGATTGCCAAACCCTTCCTTCACCTCTGACAAGACATGTATCAATCACAACTTGTGAATGTGTGGAATGCCAGGCCTCCACCGTGGTTAGGATCCCACGTTATAACTGTAGGTCCTCCATTTCATCTCACAATCACCCTACCATTACACATTAGCATAAGTGCATATAACCCAAACGGGTAGTAAGACGCGTTGCTAACAATAATAATCCGCGTGAGGTTCACTAGTAATTATTTACTTCGATATATATAATAATAATAATATTTTCTTGTGCGTCTGTAGGTCAAGTAAATAAAACATAGACGTGCGAATTGCAACTTTCCATGAACAACGTATTTAATATTCCACACAAGTACAGAGATTCCTAGAAGATGAAGACATTTCGAATGTAGATCTAAACGATTTGCTGACGACACTTTACGTGCTTATAATCTAACAGATACTTGAGCAGGGGCACATCCTTAAAAAAAACTAAACAGCTTTCTTTTTATGGTTGTAGGCATGTCAGCAATGATTATGACTCACTTCGGTGGCCGCATGGTCTAAGGCACTACTATCGCAATAGACTAGTCTGCCGAAGACGGGAATATCGAGGTTCAATCCCGGTTGGGTTTATTGAGGGTGGTTTTTCACGCTCCCTTCACTCAAATACGGGTACACTTCCTCTAAATTCAACCTTCCTAATCCCTAACACATCAGTGTAATTAGTAGGCCTACATAGGTTCCAAAGTCTAGCGAGAATCCAGTTTCACACAATTGCTACCAATTGAGCTAAGGAGTCAGACTATGAATTTAAAAAATACAGCTGTAAAGAATATGTTTATACCTTAACTTGCTTTTAGTTTGTCTTTAAATCCTAAAAAGTAGTATAAGACAGTAAATCGTATAAGTGAAAAGGGTTTCATTTCACAAGTCTTTCAAAATAATTTTACAAAACCGAGAAATTTATAATAGAGCCCTCTACTCTTTCAAGAAACTTGTTCAATCTTTATATGTGTTATTAAATTAATAATTCAGTTTATATGCCATTTATGAGCAGAGTAATTGGTTTCCTGGCCTAGTTCGGCCAAGTGTACGTCTATCTAAAGTGCGTTGAAGTGAGAGGAGCTGTTTAGCATGTGGAACAAACCAAACAATGCAAGTGACACTGTAGACAACCTCCAAGGCCAAACAATACTATTATTTAAATCTAGAAATAGATCTTAGTCTACTAAAATGACTACCAACAAAAATCCACATGCCGATATTTATAGCTGACTAGGAACGTCAGAAAAGTGAGTGAGATAATTTGAGAGAGATTTTATTTCTGATCCTCATAATTTTTTTAAATTCAAGGGTATAACTAGCTCGGAGGAAGAAGGAGGAAGCGTCCCCCTTGGAGTCAATGTGCTACTTCAAACATGGGGGACTTAAAGAGGGAGTCGCAACGGGGGTCGCATGTTCTAACACGTCACTCTCTTGTTATACTGGATTGCCGATGACGGGTGAAATGGGGTCTGGATCCCAGTTGGATGTACTGTAAATGGTTTTTATCAAATGGTTTTCCAGTCTACCTCCAAGCAAATGCTGGTACATTTCCTCTAAAATTCTACCTTTCTCATACCTACTACAGTAACGTAATTAATGTATGCGGTTAACTCGAATGGGTACCAAGACCCAATTAAAAAGAAGAGGGTCATGTTAAAATGAGTAAAGCATGATCATCTGTAATAATATATTATAAATGCAGATTTGTGTGACTCTTAATAATTAGTTGGAGCTAACTGGTGTTGAGTCACTGCCCCCAACCGGTTTCATCCTCACTACCATCAGCCATCATTACTAAGGGCGAGCATTTAATCATGGATTGGTCTTCCCTTGACACCAATTTGTGGCTACGCCCTTGTTTTCATGTCCTACGGCCAATTCTAAATGTTAACAAATTCGAAATGTTAACAACGACTTACATTGTTTGGTAAAAGTTGACTAGCGGGGTATTTAAAAAAAACCTCTTTAGTTCAAGGCGATGCTAAATAATGATTATTGTTTACTTAATAACTGTTAATATTTTATCTTTGTAAGCAATTACATAATAATTTCAAAAACAAAAGACATGGTTTTGTTGATTGTAAGATTCTGTGTGTTTATTTGCTAGCTTTCAATTCACTCTTTGTTATGTATCATAATGAAAAAGATATACACAAAATATAATTTATTCACAGTAAGTTTAACAATGATTTTTTTAACATGTCATAAAATAACTAAATCAACAGTATAAAAATGTATACCGCACTTCACGTGATGTTTAACAGTCATTGTTGATAAAGATAAATAGCATAATATTACATCTTACATAAAGAAAAAATTGACAAAGCTACTTTCAATCTAGCTCCGCCAAGAATCTATCCTTGTTTCCACTCCCTGGGTCAGAGCAGCTGCGTAGTATAATAGTTGCAAAATTAATTATTATGTTTCAATTTTGAAAAATATACTCCCAAAAAAATCGTGTAGAGCAATATGTTCTTGCGTTCTTTCTGTTAGGACGTTATGACAAATTTAATAGGTATTAGCTACTTAAAGCTACCTAATAAAATGGAAGGTGTAGAGGAACTTGAAATATTCATTTTAGGAGATGGCGGGAAATCATCACCCTAATGGCTCCTAGCTGTAGACAAAACAACTTCCCGGATCAAAGACGAGCTCTCTTAAAAGTCTTAGCCGTCTACATTAGTATAGTTCCGTATAAAAGTAAACTTGATTATGTTTTTTTTTAAATCAATCACACCTACTTATTATTATTAGCACCACGTCTTACTAACCGTTTGGGTTGTACGCATTTACGCTAATGTGTAATGGTAGGGTGATTGTGAGATGAAATGGAGGACCTACAGTTTAACATGGGATTCGAATCAAGGTGGAGGCCTGGCATTCTACACATTCACAAGATGTCTTGTCAGAGGTGAAGGAAGGGTTTGGCAATCAGATGAATCTGTGCCGGGACCGAGGATTGAACCCCGGACCCCCAACACAAAAGTCCGATGACACCTTACCCCTAGACCGTCAGGTCACCACTTACTTTTCATGATGTATTGAACTTGTGTACCATCTAAGGTTCTATAAGCTAACAGCCCTGCGTGTATTATTGCTTCCTATTTATTTAGACTTCTTGATTCCTATTGTTGAAATTACCTCTTCCAACATTTCAGTGTTGGTAGTACCTTTTAAAACAAAAAATAAACTCAATGCGTGTTACGAATGTGATTACTACATACAGGCGCGACTGATCGTAGTTGAGTCATTAATGTGAAACTACTCCTATTTGGAAAATAAACATTGCTCAACCAATTAGAACAGCATTGCTAAGTAATGTAACCATCAAGTAAAGATGAACTCCTTGAAACGTCTCTCGCTTTGGATTTTATTTTAGAGCGTTGTTTATCTGGTTTGTTGGTAACTAAAGAGATGCTACTACTCCTAAACCACTCAAAAGTCAAGCCTAGCGAGTGCCTCTGTGCTAGACTTGACAAACATTGTTCTCCTTGTCCGTGACGTCATTTGTTCCCACTGCGTACGCTCATAATTGTATTCCAAGATAGTGCATGCCTTTAACCACTCCCCGGCAGCACGTCTTACTACCCGTACGGGTTACACGCTTATATACTTATAACGTTAATGGTTTTAGCAATTAGGAAGGTTATATTTAGAGGAAACGCATCCGCATTTGCGTGGAGGTAGAGTGGAAAACCATGTTGTCAAAACCACCCTCAGTACCCCTGACCGAGAATCTTACCTTAATCTCCTAGTCATCAGCAGTCTAGTCTACGGTAAGAGTAGCGCCTTAGACCATGTGGCCACTGAAGCAGGTGGCCGTAGATTTTATGCAATGTCTAATTATAGGTATATTCTTCTACACCATTCTTCAATTTGGGTTTCTTTGTACATCCAATTTATTCATATTAATATTTTATTTTATTTTTTTAACTAATTTGATTTCTGAAACTATATGATGTTCATAGTAATAAGAAGAAAAAAATGTTGGGAGCCTTTCCAAATATGTTCATTGTTATTTAAACAATGCTATAGTATTTATTAGGGATTTGTAAGATTCGAAGATATCTCAAAATTCAAGAAAAAAATCTTACTTTAGTCTCGAAAGCTAAAAATGAAACTCGAAAATTAAATAAATTTGAAAAAAATAAATGAAATAGCAAATAACAGCCCTAAGACATTAAAAACCTAAACTGGGAATTTATTATTTCTAATAATAGGGCTATGGCCAAACTTAGGCCGCATTTCCCCCGAAAAACAACCTTCGTTAAGAAATGTGTTGGCTATACATATTGTTTCTCATTATAAAACTTTGACATTATACACTATTACACTATAAAATTAAATTATAAATCGTATACATTGCAACTATCACTAATTTATAAATTGCATTTAAGATGTTTTGAGTTATACCTTAAGTGATTGAATGAACCAAGATAATCCAAAGCAAGTGCCAGTCCAAATATCAAAAGGGAACGTTATCACTCTATAGTATATTCACTTAAATAAACATTATTTATATTTTTCTACTTTCAAAGGAAGTTTCCTCGTCTCGTTCTTTTTTTTTTTTTTTTTT
>CABEEJ010000376.1:129431-180148 GCA_901482245.1 Timema douglasi | reverse complement strand
TTTTTTTTCATATTCTTGTCTCTATATCGTCTCGAGTCGAAAAAGTGGTTCTCGCACATCCCTAATATTAATTTTATAAGTTTTAATAACAAAGCCCAAAGTTTCAATAAATACGTGAAATGTATTAATTAAGTACAACCTGCTTTGGCGGCCGCATGGTCTAAGGCGTCACTTTCGCAATAGACTAAATTCCTAATGATAGAACGACGGGGGTTCGAATATAGGTCGAGTGTACTAAAGTTTTTCCACGTAAATTTGGTTAAACTTCTTAATTCAAACTTATTCGTTCCTAACTAATTAGCTTAATTAGTACATATGCTTATGACCTGAACCGGTAGTAAAACGTGGTTAAAAGAAAGTAAACTTTGTTCAGCCTGAAAGGTAGTCCTACCTTAACGCAATACACTATGGCCTTATCTTATAAGATACCCCAAAGTGTAATCCTTCAATCTAAGACTGCTATCTTTTAGTATAAATGAAAAACATGGTACAAATACTGAATAGGATACAATAACAAGTTTATTTTAGAGCTATTAATAATTAATTTTAAAAATTATAATAGGTTTAAAACGAAATCTCAAAATTATTCAAAAGTATTCAACGTGATCTTGATATTTTCTTTAGAGAGGAAATTAGAATATTTGTTAATTTATATATATATATATATAAGCACCTTATCTTACTGTCCATTCAGATAATAAGCGTATGGACTAATCTCGATCATGAGCTAGGAATGAGGAAGGTTGAATTTAAAGTCAGTGCATCCGCACTTGCTTGTAGGATCAGTGGAAAGCCAATTAGGAAAAACTACCCTCAGCATATCCAGCTGTGAGGAGAACCTTGATTTCCCCGTCTTCGGCAGTTTATTGCGGGAGTGACGCCTTTGAACATGTGGCTACCGAAGCGGGTAAGTAAATATTACCTTACTGTTAAAATTATATATCAATAAACATTTCAACGATCATCATTTAGAGGTTCAAAAAACACGCTTCGGTGTCCACATGGTCTAAGGTATCACTCTCGCAATATACCAGATTGCTGATGACTGAGACATCAGGGTTCAAATCTCGGTAGAGTGTATTTTTATCAATAGTCTTATATTTTCTATCCACGCAAATGTAGGTACGCTTCTTCTAAACTCAACCTTCCTCATTCATAATACATTAGTTTGATTAGTAAATATTAGTATAACCCAAAAGGGTAGGTGCTTACAAAAAAGAAAAATAAGTCTCTAAAAAATGCCTAATTTTGATAGTGGTGTAAATAAGTAGCCATTATTATTAAATTACAGCATAAAGTTGTAGAGCATTGTTTTCTCATTTTTTAATATGTCTCAAATATATGTATTCAAATGTAACTAGGTTTTAAAAATACTCTAAACATGGAGTTAAATCTGATCAACAATAACGTAAGACTTATACGGTTCTTTCTCAGCATTCTAGAGTCTTTACACCCAATTAAATTAATGACCACACAGTGAAAATAAAAAATTAAAAAATTCTCGACTAAATGGAGAGGAAAGGAAAGTGGCGTATGGTTAAAAATCGAGGCTAGAGAAAACATCTGGAGAACCCGCCACACGTAGCCGTGTTGTTTGGTACGAAGGTGAAGGGAGATCTACCTGGCCGATGATTCTACCATCCCCTCCCTCCCTTCCTCTCCCAGAGGGGGTCTCGACCTGTTGGCCTGACAAGTCCTATAATGAGATGCCGAGCTCGGTGGTTGGTCGACTGGCCGGCTTGTGTGTGAGATGAGGCTCTCTTCGGTGACGTAACGGATGGACCTAAAGCTTGTTTTTCAGGGAAGTGAAAGTCTATGCCTTGCATCATGCAGGGGGAGAGGTGAGGGGGGAAGTGAACTAGAAGTCAAATGTTGAACACACGGTGAAAGTACTTGTACACTACCGTATTTTTTTGTTTATTTTTTTAAAGGAGGATAGGAAGTTACTAGTTTTAATTTGAAACTTATGAACTATTCTTTTTAATAGTATGAGTTCAAAATATTTTAGCATAAGAATGTATACACAGGACGATATTAATCTTTGCACTATATTTACTTAGGTATTATGTGTTAATATATGGAAGCTAAATATATATTTTGATTTGTTAGAAAAATTGAAATTTACAATATCAGCAAGTTTGATGATCGCAAGGACAAAAACCGTAGATTCTTACTTTATTTTTTTTTAAATCAATGGAACCAAGAAGCAAGCTTTTAAAATATAAAATATAGTTTTATGAGTTGCAGCATATTTGAAGGAATTGAGGGAGTGAGGACGGGTGTATGCAATTCATATGTAGATATATTTAAAAAAAAATCATCCATATCTTTTCTTACAAAATACATTTTATTGCCACCGTAAAAAACGTTTTTCTTTCTTGCAAAAAATAAAACTATGTACATAAATATATTACAGGAAGACTAGTCAGTTCGCGACCATCTTGAAGAATTGCACCGTTGTACACATGAGAGGAGTGTCGAGGAAGACACATCTGCTCGTCTGATCGTGTGTGTGTCAGTTGTTCAAGTCTTGTGTGAGGATGGGAAAGGGGGGTCCACACGATGTCTTCCTCATTCAGGTAACTTGTTGAGCATGGGGATGGGGGACAAGGGGGTGGGTTCTAATAGCCGTTGGCTCCAGGGACTCCGTACTGGCTGGAAACTCCACTGCCGCCTCCAAGAGACACGCCGCCGATACCGGAGCCGCCACCATGACCAGAACCGCCGCCGATGCCGACACCACCACCATGACCAGAGCCGCCACCGAGTCCTCCACCAAGACCAGTGCCTCCAAATCCTCCTGCTCCAGCGCCGATTCCGCTATCACCACCGCCGCCGCCGCCTCCCAGACCTCCAAGACCACCATCACCGAATCCAGCACCACCACCGCCGCCGCCTCCTCCAGAGGTGACCTGCTTCTGGGTCTTGTACTTGATGAAGTAGACCTCGGGTTTGGAAGGCTGGGTGGGTGCTGGTGTGGGAATGTTAAGTTCAGGAGCCTCTTCAGGCTTCTTGACGAGCACGTAGATGAGGGTCTTCTCTTGGTCCTGGGCAAACTCGGGGATGACGGGAGCTGTGGGAGTGGGAGCAGTGGGTGCCTTGATGAATACGATCTTGTAGTGCTTCCTAGCTTGGGCTGGGGCAAACGTTGGGCGAGCACGGAACTCCTCAGGCTCTGGGGGAGCGACGTGGACGTAGATGTGTTTGGTCACCAGCTGGCCACCGCCGCCGCCGCCTCCGAAACCACCTCCAGAACCTCCGCCGAATCCACCTCCGCCTCCTCCTCCACCTCCGAGAGCGCCACCAAATCCGCCTCCGCCGCCACCACCGCCGAATCCGCCTCCGGAACCGCCACCGAATCCGGATCCTCCTCCTAGACCTGCACCGCTGAAACCTCCTGAGCTGCCGCCAAATCCGGATGAGATAGCACCACCTCCGAAGCCTCCGGAACCACCTCCGAAGCTGCTGCCTCCGCCTCCAAAGCCGCCGCCTCCACCGCCACCGTGGCCTCCGCCACCACCGCCGCCCAAGAAGCTACCGCCAGATGGAGCGCCGTAGCTGGATGAGGGGGCGCTGTAAGAGTAGCCCGCCTCCGGACGCGCCGACACGAGTGCCGCCAGGGATGCCACCACCTTAAACAATAAATATTCAACTTCACACCCTCTGACAAATGGACCACCATCGAGTTAATAGAAACAGTGAATTCTCGAGTGTAGATATTAGTTTGGACTCTGGGCTTACAAGATGGCTATAATAGCTACGAGAAGATTTTAATTAGAAAATGATTATTGCTTCGCAAAAACTTTCAAGATCCCCTAATATTCTAATGAGAAAATATTGATATTTATTTCGGAAATAAAACTATAAAATAAAACAGTATCAAATTTATGTACATTACTTTTGTACACTGAGTCTTACTACCCACCCGGGCTATTAGAATATTATACACCAGCGGATAAGTGGTCATGAAAGTAGAAGTTAAAGGAAATGTACCCGAATTTTCATGAAGGGTGAGTGGAAACCCATTTAAGAAAATGATTATCTATATAACCGATTGGGATTCGAGTTTGGCCCTCCCCATTACCAGCTAACCATACCAGGATAAGTTCATTCCTTCGCCCAAGTGCCCACCGATGGGTGTTTTTTTTTTAAATAAAAGTGGTAAGCTTTTATTATTTATTCAAATACTACAATTTCATTTATCATTATATAAAATAAAAATACACTCAATTTAATGGTGTATTGAGCAATTATGTTTATAGTGACTCTGACAATGACTGAAGGTGGTTTTTGACTCCTCATCACTAGGGTTTAGTAAGTTCGTGAGACATGTCATACAACCAGAGTAGATACTAAAATAAAAAGAGAGATACAAATTTCCCCCATAGAATATTAGAAAAGGCAAAACGTTCATGTCTGTGACTATTCAAAAGAGATTCGGATATTGATGATAGCAGTTCTTTTTTTCTCATTTAGAAAAAAAGTGTTTTAACCTAACCTACTGGCACATTCTCACGACAGTAAATAAAGCCAAGTCACTAGGGATCCTCAAGTCATCTGTCTAGTAGAGAAAGATGCTAACATTCTAACTAGGTGACACACACACACACATGTATATAGAAGCGCACAAACAGCCTTGCCAATCGTGTGTACATTCACTTGGCTTACCTATCTATGAAGCACGTGTGATACTTTGGTGCCCGAGGATAAAAGTTTCTAAGTCCAAAATAATAAAATTACTTCTTTTCAAGATAAATTTTAGATGATAGAACACAAATAGAGTTTTAAAAATATAAACATGACTTTTATTAAATGTTAATAAGAACCGTTTACAATTTCACTTTAAAACTCTTTAAAAGACTTGAATCTAAATGTGAACATACACCCTAAAAAAAGGGGGGGGGGGGTGAGTTTGATTAAGAAATATAAGTGGAAAATTCCTTCGCCAAGCAAAATGAATGTATATATTTATTTGCTGCTCCAAGAATTTATGTTGTCTAATTTATATGGCCTATTTTACTATTTTATAAGTTAACTTAAAACTAATTTTCTTTACAAGCTTACTATTTAACTATAATTCTATCAAGAGAAGATATTTTATAAAATATTAATCTAGATTTTATGAAAAGTTATTCACAAAATTGTTATCATACACAAAAATAAATAAGCCAATGTATATACTATTGAGGAAATGAGAGAAATGATTTATAGCCTATAAGAATTATCTTTGTAAGAATTTACACATCTAGCGGATTCATAGAAATTGTTTGATTTATAATAAATTCCTGAGCTCAGAATTGTTTAAAGTATCTCTTAGTTGTTGAAATATTGTCTGACCAGGAGAGGGGTTTGAACCCAAGTCCTCTTTTATTTCAAACAAAAGATGGAAACTGTTTGAAATGCAGGATTATGCAAATATGACCACATTTTGAATTATTAAAATCATATTTTGTTATTGTATTAAATGCGATATAGAATGGAGGTGCTTTCCCTTATCTCCTAAATATGTACACAATGGTTAGATGGAAATGAAACTAGGCTTGAAAGGTCTATAGAATTAAATTTGAATTATCTAGTCATTATGTTTTTTAAAACCAAGTGTTTAACAAGTTCACTACCATAATTAAAAAGTAAAAAATTTGTACTATCTCATACAGGTCTAGAAACTAACCGAGTTTAAAAAAAATCAAAATACTGGTACATGTATGTATCTCAAACCCAACTCTATAAAAGTTAATTTCTCAAAAGAAAGAGTGCCGTCCGTTCCGTTAATTTTCTATCAAAATTCTACTCTTACCAACCATAAACTTCAAAAGTAGCCATGGGCTACACACCATTATCTTGAAGTAAGTGTCTAAGTGTTTTTTAGAAGTATGAAATCTTACAGTACTCTAACGACGTTGAAAATTCACTTTTAAAATCAAAAGAGGCGGTGAATGCAATATAGCACTGGAGCAAATTTAGATAGTTTTTAAATAATCCTGAGGTTTTGAAGCTACTCTGAAATCTATAAATTAGAGTCCTGTGTTCGAGACTTACCACTAGCAATCTCATGGCTGTAGTATTGTTGACAAGGAGAAGAATGCTCACTGAGTGATGCTGTTGGAAGGAAGACCCTCGCCTTTTAAACTTTCTTCGACGGCAGACCCCGGACGGCACCTCCCACCCGAAGAGGAATTCTCTCACCCTACACCAGGTCAATCTTTTACTCGTTCTCTTTCTCTCTCTCTTTTTCGTTCCTTTCCAAAACAAAACCGAAAGGAAAAGTTGACCATACAGTCCTCGTATCGGTTTGTTCGGCCAGAGAGACCTCACCTCCCCAACCCACACCCCCCACTCTCCTTCTTGCACTTCACTCGAACTCCAAGAGCTATCTATCCTTCTCTTTTTACGCTATTGTATAACGAGAAAACGGGTCTTCATTCTCAGCAGTCCACAATCATCTTCATTGGGACATATTTCATACTTTCCCATCTGTAACCTGTTACCTCTCTACGCGACGGTAGGATATTCTTTTTTCCTCTCTTCTTATGTTGAGGTTGGTCATTCTCAGTGCTGAAGAGAGCTAAATGGAAAGCTGTGTGGACACAGGGGGTCGTGAGTTGATTTCGGGACTAGGAGGAAGGTCACACACACACACGAAATTTGGTCATCATTATTGTTATTGGTGTATGAACACCTTGATTGGACGAATTTTGACCTAGGGCAACACGCTTGAAATTTCGACACACAGATACAAGTTTTAATATTGGAGACATAAACTTGAACACATAAATAAATTATGTTGTTTTCTTAAGGACCACAAGGGAAGTCTGTGTTCTAGTCGGATCACCATAAGGAAACAAAATCTGATAGTTATAAAGTTACTGAAGATACCCACCTATATTCATAATTTATTCGCGTGTTACGCAGCTGTTATCTTTGACAAATCGTGTCAATATTAACATCTATATAGACATTATGCCAGTATTGGCTAATCTGTGCGGGGTTTTTTTCATATCATAAAAGATTATTCCTACGATGATCCGACTATATACATACTTTAAATAGTTTCATTGACAGTGATTTGAGCTTTAAATAATTGGCTCGGTAATTCACTGTTCTAACGAATAATCTATTCATGTTCTGTAAGCAAAGAAAATATGCGCTAAGCTAGAGGTTCAAACTTGAATCCCTGTCTAGTATACATTTTTTTAAACTCGTTATGATACATTATCATAATTTATCAGAATTAACTGGTTTTCTTCTTTAAGTTATTTACATTTGTATTAAGAATTTGCATCATTGGGCATGCAGTTTGTATGTAAAACTCCTGAGCCTGGTTTTTTGGGAATAGGGAGGTCGGGATCTATAAACTCTACCTTACTCATTTCTCCTCTATAAGGATTAATTGAATGCTTGTATCCTGGTTGGGTAGTAGGATGCAGGTGAAAAAAGATTACCACAGGCTTTAAACACAGAAAGAAAATCCATTTAATTTCTTTCAGCCCAGTTTTTAATTAGAAAAAAATTTAGTCAAAAATTTAAAATTCCATCTTCTAAGTGCACATGTTCGTGCACAGGGGCTACTAATTTTAAAATTTCATCCCTCTGCGTGAGCTAGATATCATCAATGCTCGTGACATACAAACAAACTCTTCATTTTATTAATATAGAGGATAGATAGAAGAAATTGCAACATTTTCTTATAGAATGTGGCTTATTTTAATTTTAAAGATATGTACTTGCAAACTCCATAACTGGTTCTGTCCTAATTGAGATGGAGTACTGAGATTATTTTAGATGTGTTTGCCTATAAGGTAGCCAATAAATTTGAACAAATGAAAGACGCTGAGTTGGTATTCACGAACTCTAGTGAGTCAGAGGGGAAGGCGTTAAAATTAAGATATTGAAGAATAAATCAATCTAACACCTTTCCTTGACTTGGGAGGTAAGAATTTAATTCTGACCAGTTTCGTGAATAGGGGTTTCCTTTAAATAATATATATGTTAAAATACACATATTGTTAAAATACATATATTATTATTACAAGGAAAACCCTACCCGGTTGGGTAGTAAAATGCAGGTAAAAAAAGATTACCCCAGGCTTTAAAGAGACAGAAAAAATCCTTCATTTTATTTCTTCCAACCCAGTGTCTAGTAATTAAAAAAAGAAATCTAGTAAGAAATATATTCCAGCTTCAAAGTGCGCATGTTTGTGCACAGGGGCCACCCTCTTGATTTCCTTAAAACATTTCAATCTTTTCCTTAGGTTAAATAGTAATTCCTTGATCACAAGTAAGGTTATCGGAACGTAAAACGTAACTTTGAGGCTGCCACCTACTTGAGGGGACATATCTTCACACGGTGGTATTTCTTAAAGGAATGGTAGGTATGAAGCTTCAAACACACTAATAAAGTTTATTTTATTATTTTATGTTGGGACCCTGTTAACATGTTAATATATTTGTTTGAGAAAGGCTAGATCTAGGTTTGTAACCATTTACTTTGTTCTGAGAACTGTGACATTTCACGTGAATTGTCGTGGAAAATTAGCTAATTTTAGCTTTAGCTTAAGACTTAAAATATACGTATTTAATGATTTCAGGACATGTTGATATATTTCACCTCTATTTTGACATGAGCCATATCTTGAAATTACAAAGGACTTTTTAAATAACTCGGAATTTTTAGACGTCTGCAACGCGACTTAAAGTGGATATGTAGGGGACGAGATAAAAGATCAGAGTTTTTGCAGTTTTTTAAAGAAAAACTTTCTCTTGACCCAAATAAATCAAATATTGCTTCAGTAGGAACATAGAGTTAGATTTTCTTCACACGGTTATATCAACAATTCTTGAATATATGTCAAGGGTGTCCTGGAATCTAATGACAACTTTTTTATCTTCATTTAAAAAGTTTGTCATCTAATACCGTTATGCTCATGGCAGATAATCAACACCTGTTAATATCACCATTTAAAGAAAACTAAGCTCTATATTTGTATAGAAGCAATATTTTATTTATTTTGGCAAAAAATAATTGTTGCTATAAAAACTGTAAAAACACTGGCCTTTCTTTCGTTCCCTACAACCCCACCTTAACGCTACGGTATGCGGCCACCACAAGCATATTTATTATGCAGTTTAGACGTAGACAATATAATTATGTGTTCAAGCCACATACATTGAAGTGTCTCGATGAACTTATGTCAGATAAAGCAGCGTTAAAATTAAGAGATGAATGGATAAATCCATCTATGGTAAGTTTACTCTACCGAATGATTTCGAAACTGCGCAACTTCGAATCAGTTTATCGTGATTTATGGCAACTATGAAATATATTTACAATCGTTGAAGGGATTCGTTCGTCTCTCTTGGCTTAGCGCTGTCTTCAGTTAAGTTTGTCTTAAATACACGATGCATTATCTTTCTATTGGGCTAGACAAACACAGTTTTACCACAATAACGTGATTAATGGCATTCTATTGAAGTAACATCCATCAATATCAGTTTGTTGGGTTTAATTTATATTAATACACAACATATAACTAATAATACATAGTTTAAAATGCACAATTTATAATTTAAAAAAATACAAGCGTTTACAATTAAACGTACTAAGATATTACTAAAACCGATTAATTTTAATTTATAAAAGATGACCTAACCTTTCCCTAATAGACAAAGTATTTAAAAAAAGTACTTCACCCAAAGGTTCCCTAAAATATATATTTCATTAAAATATTTAAAAAGAATAAATTAAACTAATTTAAATTGTGCCTGCACTATTAAATAATATTTGAATCTTTCTTTTTTTTTTCCTCTGAATTTATCATGCCTATTAGGGTAGATATACGTCAAACTAACAGAATCGGAATATTTTCTCTTGATTTGCAACCATATTTACAGTAACAGTCATTGACGTAGTAGGAAAGAACATTCTCTAATAACATATAAGTAAGTATGGCTACTACCGGTCAATCTAAATATGAACAGAAGAAATTTTCCGTCTGCGGGGACCACTGGTGTGTTAATTGGCTATAGACTCTTCTTGCATTCTCATTGGCTGAAACGTAAAGTTCAAAGGTTGTCTAGGCTCAAGTACACACATAGTGCCTAAGATATTCAAGTTCTATCAAATTTATGAATTTTCCACGTTGTATATAGACTATGAACGTATTAATTGAAAATAGTGTGTTTCGACTTCTTGGGCAGTTTGTGTTATGCACTATTCGCCATTAGTTATGCGTTATGCGTGACTATAAGCCCAGCCATATATGTATCCAGGGCTTCATTTATATTTGTGGAGGCCCCGAGATGATCAAGATGTCGGGTAGCTCACTAGATAAATTAGATTTAATTTAGATTGACAAATCTCCTAAATATTTTACAAATTGCCAGCTGATTTCTGTTGTAGCGAAGGCGGTGATAGTGCACTCATCTAGCCCTAGCAGGAAGGCGCCAGGAGAATGTTCTGCGCTGTTCTTAGTAGAAGTTACACGCCACACATCTAATCACCAAGATTTGTATAAGTGTAAAATGTATAAATATAGTTACTAAATAAGGTGATTTTTACTTTTGGGCATAGTTTAACGCTCAACAAGAAAATCACAAAACGTTGAAAACAATATAGCCAAACCCAATCGATCTGAATGCAAAATGTTGGTAAGAGTTCCTGACAGCCTCTTTTGGGTTTGGTTGGGACAAACACAGTAACTTCTAATATAATACAGGAAATGCATTTACATTTATTGAGGGCACTGGGAATGATATCTAGGTCACCCCTTCTAAATCTTGTCATCCAGATGGCCATACTTATGAACATAAAGGAGTTGAATTGGATGTGTACGTTTAAAACAATAATATGTTATGTACTTCAAATATTAATACCCATTAGGGATAGCCACATATTTACACTGAGATAAAAGTAAAATTAAGAAAGAGCTTACGCGCATCTTTGTAGAAAGAAGGTGGAAATCCATTTAGTACGAAACTATCTGATTACGCTTGGCCGGTATAGTCAAATTCCAACCTACATAGCACCATACAACTACGCTGATACCTTATATCATGTGACCGCTGATATGAGTTTAATTAAAGTCTTAGGAGAAAATCCTTTGTGTGTGACTTTCAATACTATTTTATTATGTGTCAAAGATTACATTTATCAAATATTTTAACCTATATGTTTCAGTTTTAAATCAAATTCTTAATCATTTTTCAATTCTCTGGAAAGTATGTTATTAAAAACCACCTTTTCCTTAGCACAAAAACGGATAAAAATAGAAGCGCATAGCCCGAACGGGTAGTAAGACGTGGTGGTAAATAATAAAAAAACTAGACTAGAAAAAACACCTTGTGTGCTTAACATATTTCTGTGGTACAGTGCTGCTGCGTTGTGACGAAGAAGTGAATTCCTACAAGTGCAATACAGGAAAGAAAGTACCTTTCCATGAAGTAGTTCTCTTATTTACAGTCTTAAAGTATTTCCGCTTGCTACCGTCTTAGGTTGTTGAAATAATGCCAACTTCAAGAGCTAGGAAAAGGTCAGTCACTTCTAAAATGAATGGTTTGCTAATATCACAGGCAACGACAGAACATAAAGCGCTATCTATGCAAACATTTGTAATGCTTGAAGCGAAATAGTGTTTAGTCTGTATGCTCTAATAACAGCCAAAGGACTCGACTCGGTGGCTTGAGCTAATTAATTTGAAGATATGGCTAAGAGGAGGGTGTCAATTGATATGTTTAACTATTAGCGGTTGGTGATCAAACCTAAAGGTACAAGCTTAGAAGGAGGATTAATTCTTCTTTATGTGACCTTAAACCAGTTATAATATACGTTTGGGACATCCCGGAAGGGCAGTAAGACGTGTAGTACAAAATAATTTTAAAAAGAGTGTTGCCCTTTTAATTTTTGGGTGTGTATTTGACGTGAACATTTTGAACAATATGACCATATTAGCACACGACTTACAAACTAACTTATACCTAGAGCAGACACAGCTCCTAATCCAGTCAATTAATCACCGAGTAAAGGGAAGTACCCATTTAATCCATGGTACAATCTTAGGCCATGCTGGGAATCTAAGGTCGGCCCCTTATCTCAGTAGACAGACGTGGTACCGACTGAGCTAAGTCTGGCGGCCCCCAATACCTCCCTCCGACTCCGCCACAGTAACCAAGAAAGGAAAGAGAGTACAGGCTGGGCATCCGTCCGCGTCCAGACCCGTTCACGACTCCGGATGATTCCCATGATAATGGTTTGATCAAGGAGCCAAACACGGAAATACCAGCTCCACGGGAGTGTCTTGTTGCGATATTTTCTCACCGGTGTGATCCGCCCTAATGTTCCGTTTCCTGCGCCGCTGGCCAACACAGGGGTGCCCGAGCCTGGGGAGGAAGTTTGTGTGCCAGGTTCGTCTCGTTTAGTTTCCAGAGGAGGGGGGAGTGTATGCCGTCTGAGGGAGCTCAGGGTGGTTTTTTTTCGGAAAAGACTTACCACTCTACCACCACGTAAATTAAGGTACAGTATATTACAATCAACTTAATATAATAAAATTGGCAGGTGTATTCATATTTACAGGTATATTCAGATTGACAGGTGTATTCAGATGGATAGGTATATACTAGGATTTACAGGTGTATTCATATTTACAGGTATATTCAGATTGACAGGTGTATTCATATTTACAGGTATATTCAGATTTACATGTATATTCAGATTGACAGGTGTATTCAGATTTACAGGTATATTTAGATTGACAGATAGATTCAGACTGAGAGGTGTATTCAGATTAACAGGTATATTTCCATCTTAAGGTATATTCCACTTGGCAATTATGTAACGATGAATGATTATTATTTAATAAACATGTATAATCGGATTACAACAAGGAAAACCTTTTAGAATTTACAAAATATATCATGTAGAGAAGTCAACATTGTCAAACGCTAATTATATTTCTCAGCTATACAAATGTAGTCCCTGCCAAAAGGGAACAGGAACAGAATACGCGGGTAGTAAGACATGGTGCTAAGATACACATTAAAGATGTGTTGCTAGATTTGTTGGCTGCCCTGTAGGACGGCGTGGCCAATCAGTTGGCGCATGCTAATGCTCGCTATGTGGCCTACGTCGGGTCACGTAAACGTCCACGCCTATGTATGTATATGTGTGTATGAGTACATGTCACGGTATGCGTCTTTATTCTGTGGCTTCTCCACTTTCCATCAATCCACGGGACGTGTTCGGTTAGGTTTACAATCTGTTGCATGAAAAACACATGTATCAAAACCAAATCTTAAAAGTATGACTAACAACACGAATAGTATTAGGAAATATGCATTCTATTTTTATTAATATATATTTATATGTATTTTTACTAATCAAATTAATTCATAGTAAAATGTTATCATGGTCCTTTTAAATCATTTGAATCCTTAGCTATTTCCCATCTGCCACTAGGACTTTCCCTTTAATTTCCATCCAGGAGGGCCACATTTTCAGGGAGCATGGGCTGCATTTGGCCTATGGGCAACGCGTTGGACCACACTGGGCTAAGGCATCACACCCGCAATATAAAAGAACATCGAGGTTCGAATCACGGTCGGGTGGGCTGATGGTGGTTTTTCCTAAATGGTTTTCTATGCTCTATCACCACGCAAATGCGGGTACACTTCCTCTATATTCAACCTTCCTCATCCCCAACACATGAGCTTGGTTGGTATATTATGCGTGTAGTCTAAACGCGCATTGAGGTTTTATTTTCTGAATTATTTTTCACTCTTCCTCCACTTGAACGCGGGTACACTCACTCTAAATTATACCTCCCTTATCTTTATTGTAATAATGTAAAATATGTGAATAGAGTCTTACTACCCATTCGGGTTATACGCTTAAGTACTAATCACGCTAATGGGTTAGGAATGGTAAAGGTTGAATTTAGAGGAAATGAAGCCGCATTTGCGTGAGGGAGAGTGGGAAACCATTTATGGGAAACCACACCAGTTCACCTGAGCGAAATTCGAACCTTGTTCTTCCAGTCCTTGGCCGTCCAGCTCAACACGAAACTAGCGCGTTTGCCAACTACGCCACCGAGGCGGGTAGAAGAAAGATATAGAGCATGGAAACAAAAACTACACTTTCTCTCCTTGAATAATTGGATAAAGTGGTGGGACATAGGTCCAGGAAGCTATGGTTCGATTTCGGGTGGCACATTTACTGTTTGTATACAGGCTAGTCCTCCTATCCTATTATTAAACATGTAGGCGCTCGGTCTGGGAGAGTAGGCCTAGTGTTGCACCGTGTACCACTCAAACTGAAAGCACGCGTGCAACCCTAGTTTTCTTATCCAAGGGTAGCTGACGCAATTATGTTAGATATTATTGTAGCTTTATTATGTGAAGAAGCTAAAAAAAACAAGAGAAACAGCCCTGAAAACGTCGATGTTTATGGATACATAATATATATAAGCTCAGAGAAATGAAATGTGAATTTGCAACAACTTAGTGAACGTAGTAATACATAAGACTCTAACTTTATTTTTTAATAATTTTAGCTATTTATTTTTGGCAGTTGTCGCGCACTAGTATATTGTCATAGCGCTTTGTCTTCCTTGTTATGTAATAATTTATAAGCTATCATAATTAAATTAATGGCTGTCTTTTTGATTAGCATTCCTGGATTTTAGTCTACAGGTCCTGGGTTTGATTTCCGGCGGTACCATAGGTATTTTTTCCTTAAGGGGAATTGTTCCTCAAGTCATCACCGCCATTTTGTCTGGAAGCAGGTGGAGCAGTGGGGTGTCACTCTCGTAATAGACTGGACTGCCAATGACGGGGAGATAGAAGTTCAAATCCTGGTCAGGTGTTCCGAGAGTAGTTTTTCCTAAACGGTTTCCCACTCATTCTCTACGTAAATGCAAGTACACTTCCTCTAAATTAATCACTAACACATCAGTGTAATAATTATTACACATGCATATAATCCGAAAGGGTATCAAGACGTGGTGACAAAAAAAAACTCATTATGTGTTTAATTCGATATATATATAGGAAGGGACCTCTTTGAAAGTTGAAAATGTAACTAACACATTTTTCATATTTTTATACATCTTGTCTTGTGATGTGCAGCTGTCACTTTTTATGGATAGAGCGTATAACCCGAACGTGTAGTAATACACAGTGCTAAGTATTATTTGTGGACAGCATCAATGCCTATCTACACTATAACAATTAACAGTTCCGCTGTCCTGAAAGAAGAAAAAAACTCGAAACCGAGGAGAGCTAAGAAGCTGAAATTTTGCAAGCAAGTAGACCTAGTTTAGTTTATAAAGTGGCATATTACTTTTATATTCCATTTGTATCAGTTTGGCAAAAAAAAATTAAAAGTAAATGCAACCTTTACAAAATAAGTATTTAATTTTAATTACTGATATATTTTGTGCATTGTCTCTTACTTCCCATTATAGCTATCCACGTATTTACTCCAATGGATAAGGAACGAGGAAGGTAAAATGTGTATGAAAGGTGCCCGTATTTGCGTTGAAGGAGAATTATAAGCATATAAGGAAAAAACACTCTCAGTATACCCAATCGGGATTCGAAAACTGATATCCAGTCTAACGAAGAAGTGAATCCTAAAGAATTGTGACCGCAGAAGCTGGTCACAAAAGATTTAATAATTCATTTACTAGTGCATTTCCAAGACTCGTGTCACTTACGTTTAAACTGTAGAAGCACTGGACTTGTTTATATGGGTCCAACACTCTCAATTGTTCAAAAATGTTTTGGTCAATGAAAGGGGGTGAGGCGGGGTAAGGGATTACCGCTACCTGGACTATTGCACTCGGAGAGACGGCAGCTCTTAGCTCAAAGCTAGTCTTTCACACGAGGAACATTTTGAAAGTGAGTTGTTTTAAAAAATTCTCACTTGGAAGCGCTGTCATCACTGGATATTTTAAGTTCTACCTGACTCGAGGGGCGCAGCAAACCTCCCGTAAGACTACGTATCTGTTATTTCCATGTCTGTGACCTAGGTACATAAGAGTGCAGGAATACATGGTGACAAAAAAATTCAAAGAGTTCCCCCAAAATGAGGTGGGGGTGGGGGGGCTAGCAAAGTCAAAATACTCTCGAGGCCCAGTAGACCTAAAAAGCTGAAATCTTTCAGACATGTAGCCCTTAACCAAAAAAGGATACAGAAATACTTGGTGGCCAAAAATTCCCATAGGGGTGCTCAAAGTGATTTTATAACAAAAAATTAACAAAAGAAACAGTATAGGCCCTATAGAAAAAATATTGCTTATAATAAAATGTTTTATTGAAGAATAGTTTCACACTTTCTTTGGAGTAAATATTTGATCTACTATATAGTCTTTAGTTGAAATTTGCCTCACTAAAAATTATCCCCATTTGTAATCATTGTCCAACAAATGACAATGGGACATATTATAAAACCAGAAATTAAGCCATTGGTATCCAAACGGGTATAATGCTAGTAATATAACACTAATAATATTTCAAAATGTTATAAATTTTGGTTTCAAAAAAAGTTTATAGTTTCTAAAAGTATGTTTATTTTATAATCCCACTCTATATTATAGTGGGTCCCCTAATGGAGTCTTCGTTCTGTTGTTCACCTATTAAGTGTTGCTATCCTAGGAGTTTTAAAATCTTGTGCTGACAAACTACTGTGCTTAAAAGTTGCTCGTACAAATCACATAATTTTAGCAATAATAGTATATTATTAGACGAATGAAAACTTTCTTTTCAAGAGAGCCATAACTCGAGCGCGCTTGTATCTGCATTTTGCGCACCTCAGATTCTGGACACATACAAACCGTTACTAGAGAAACCCAAGGAATGTGATATCATTTTGACAGATCTTCACGTACATCAGTTTGAACATGTCCCTGTTGTTTACATATAATTATATTACAGGGACCGCTTCGGTGGTCGTGTGGTCTAAAATCCAGGGGTCGGCAAACTTTCTAGTCCTCGGTCGACTTATAGGCTTATCAATCATCCTTAGTTTCTAAACTATACTTTTTTTTACCTATACATATTTGTTTTATTTCCTAAATCCAATCTTACTCAGATATTTATGTTCCCACCTTTCTAGAAGAAAATGTAGATTCGATAAAATGTAAATTTTCATAGATTTCTTTCTTTCCCCCCATTATTTGAGGTATTTAACGTGAACTTTCTGAATCCACTGATTATATCAGCACACGGCTTATAAACTAACTTAAATCTAAAACAGATACAGCATCCACCTCCCTGCCGTTAAATTCATTACTGTGAGAGGGGAAACCCACATTTCACTAATGGTTAATATTTAGATCTTGCCAGGAATCGAGCCCAGGACCCATTGCTCATTAAACAAACACGCTAACTACTAAGAAAAGGTGTCTGACTATACTTTTATATACAACTATTTCATTTTCTCTTAACACTACCAATTATTACCGATCAAGGTTATTTTTTCACCCTCAATTATTATTTGCGAGATTAGAAGACTCAAAAGATCGACCTTTAATGAAAACGTAACTGTATCCTGTAGGTTTTTAAGTGATCGCCTAAAAAAAATGACACGAGTGATACCTGTCGATCATGATCGACCAATTGCCGACCCCTGGCTAAGAGGTTACGCTCGCAATAAGCCGGATTGCCGATGACGAAGAGATCGGGGCTCCGAAATTCTTTCAGATCTGCTGAGGGTATTTTTCCTACATATTTTCTAGCCATACTTCCACGCGAATGACGTTACATTTTCTTTTAACCCTATCCTTCTCATCACTGACCCATTAATGAATATACACGTATAGCCTGAACGGGTAGTAGCATAATCCATGCTAAACACGTTACAGGATAAATCGTGTTGGCTGTTGGCAGAATCGTGAGAGCTGTTACAGAGGATATTGTGTTGCTTGTTCTAATAACATCCAACCAACAGGGCTGGGAGAGTGGGGCTGAATTCTGAGATAGTGCAGGGAAATGGTTGCCACACTTGTGTTTTACCCTCTCTCTCCAATAACCACACTGGCGGCCGTGTAATGATGTAGATTTTCCCTTCCAGATGATTCCAAACCAAAAGTTCCCACTCTTAATATATTTCAAGTTAGTGGAAAATTGTACAATATTGAACTTATTGGATCCTCACGTGTTCAAATTGTCTCTTCTGTTTTAAAAAGCCTGGGTGCGGGTCTTTTTATTTTCTATTTTGTTGAAAAGTCTCCATGATGCCGTCATAAAATCTTAGCTTTTGTCAAACCTTCTTCTGAGTATTTTGTGTACAACAAGCGACTTCGAGCTCTTACTGTGTTTTATCCCGGTTGTTTTTTTTTCTCTCGTTTCATAATCTGATGAAACATGGTGTAAGTTAGTGAAACTGGAGACTTCTAGATGTTTTCTTGTTTGACTGTAACCAAGGAAAATAGCTCTTTCGGCTTTACTTGCCATGCAACCCCGTTGTAAGTAGGGTCCGCGGCAATCTAACATCAAATTTCAAACTCTAAAGCTGCCACGCATTGATAACTTTTCGTTCCGAATTTGTTAAATACTGTGTAATCGTGTGTAATTTAGGTTGAATAAATCCAACATGAATATAAACCTGGTATTTCCATTATAAATTAGATTTTCATGGAGAAAAACAATAGCTGAAGCCCAAATGACACCCCTTTCCCACCTTTTCAAAGTGATTTAGTCCGCGTAACACGACAAATTTAGCGAATAGCACGTAGGCACGAGTGAAGAACACAGCAATTGTTGCCTTTGGCAGGGCATGACTCTTGAACTCGCTACGTGAGAATAAAAAAAGTAACACCACAAAATTGCCGCCCATCATGTAGGCAAGAAAAGTGAGCGCGATAAGATGCCGCCCAGCTTTAGGGCAAATACTAAAGAATAAAATAACGCCCCAACTGAGAGGAGTTAGACTAACACAGCACTTGGTGGCCAGTGACGGGAGAATAGCTGTCGGAGCTATAACCGAGTCTGTAGACAATGAGCTAACGATTATGCTAGGGGATAGGACTTTAATTTTATTTTCCATCACGTACATTATCTATCCGGGCTTCCCCGATCTTAATTACATTAATGAAGTATGGTTGATGTATGTATATTATAGAATAAAGGTACCAGCATTTGCGTTTAACATCATTTAGGCGGAGGAGCTGGGGAAACAGTTTAGGGTAAAATAACTTTAGGGCACTCACTCAGGATTCGACCTATGACCGTCCCATCCCTGGCAAACCAGACTAGATGAGTTTTATATTCAGTTCACGTTAGGGATGTGGTATCGAAAGAAAAGTATCGATACTGTACTCATTAAAAGTATCGGAAGAAAAATATCGATAACAGTAAGTATTGGTATCGAAACGCATATAAACTTTTCTACTTCGTCTACTTGGGGGACTTTTGAGTTGACTACAAAAGCTTCTTTCATTTAGCTTGTGATGACCGGACACAATGATCAAGGAAGGGGTGGGTAGTAGATTGGTCGCTACTTGCCCCGTCGCCCCGTTAGGTATCAGGCTGTAGTGATAAACAGAGATGAAGAAGAGCTATGAGTTATGATGAGCTAATAGAGATTGACTTCTAGAGTTTCTTTTGCTTGTCATACAGAAAATGAGTGAGAATTGAGAAATAGTGTGATTTGTTCTTCTTCCACACTCCACCCTAGTAAACATTTAATCCTAGCATGAGTGAAGATAGAAAAAAAGGCGTTTCTTTCGATACCGATCCGATACCGGAGTGTGAGTACTAATATCAGTAAAAGTATCGGGGAAAAAAGGATCGAGTAAAAAAAATACTAGTATAGAAAGTAAAATACCGATATTAGTAAAGTATTGATACTTATTTCACATCCCTAGTTCACGTGTCCACCGAAATGGATGTCGGACTTGGTAGTTGCAAAGTACCCGCATCGATTGTGGCGTGGTCTAACGCGTCACTGTCGCGTTGGACTGGATTGCCAGTGACGGGGATATCAGGGTTTTAATTCCGGTCTGGTTTACTAAGGGTGTTTTGCTATTAAATGGTTTTCCAATCCCTCCACTCAAATGAAGGTGCATTTCCTTTTAAAATCTACCATCCTTGTCCTTACTTCACTAGCGTAATTAATGTAGGCGTATAATAAGACGCAGTAAGAAAATATAATTTAAATTCTCCTAACAAAATTATATCATCAGTTCGCAAAATATCAATCCGAAACCTTAGCTCAGTTGATAGCGTGTCTATCTTCTGAGATAAGGGCGCCAGGTTCGATTCCCGGAATGACCGAAAAGTGTCTAACTGGTGAAATGTGGGTTTACACTTTCATAGTAATAAATTAACGGTTGGGGATTGGAGGTTGTGCCTTTCTTAGTCTTAAGTTATATTATAAGGTATATGAAGCTACGACAGGCCTAGCAAGTTGGTAGTGGAAAATATATGTCTTGAATAAAAACTGGCCCAGACCACAGACGGGAAACAGTAATGGATGTAAACTGTAAAGTAAAAGTTAACAAAATCTCATTATAATTTCAATAAGTGCATGTTCTTAGTTACATATTTCCTAGTTTTTATTCCCATCTAAGTAACATGGGTTCCATCAGTAGGTCTCGAAACCAGTAGTCCATTTAGGTAGGTAACTCGTAAAATCATCTTCATCAAACTCATTTGAAAGAAACTATTTCAATTAGTACAAGATATTGGTAAAAGCGACAACTATATTATTATTGGAAACCAGTTTCAAACACGGTCCATTTCGAACACGGTCCATTTAAATATGAAATGATCACGACTTATATAGATTAGGTAGGTCGGATTGATGACTTCCTCATTTATATTTATTTCATCTATCCAAAGCAAGATTATATATATTTTTATTCATCATTGCTTCTTACTACCCGTTAGAGCGGTACCCAGATTTACTCTAATTGGTTAGGTATGAGGCAGGTAGAATTTGTTTAGGAAATGTTCCCGCATTCCCGTGGAGAGATGGTGGGAAACAATTAAGAAAAAAAAACCAGTTTTAATACACCTGATTGTAATTTGAGCTCCGATCTTCCCGTCATCGGCAGTCCAGTCTAATTAGTTATTTTAATCGAACAATTCCAAAAATACATTACTTTATTATCAAGTTGAACTCTATTAAGACTCAAATCACAAATTTAATTAATAAATAAATCCCGTATGCAAATTCAATTTTGTTTTTGTGGCGACATTTTTTTGGTATGATTATTTACTAGGCTAGACTATAAGTATTTCAAAACTCACTTTTATTAATTATGTTTACAAGTTAATCAAAACAAATCTTGTTAAAGTAATTGTGTTCTTCAAGCAACCATTTTATACTCAGGGGCTTACTTACCATAAACTTTCTAAGAACAGTGTTTTTTTTTTCACTAACAAATTTATAATATAACTTAACATAGGACAGTGTTTTATTACTTCATACCTAACCTTAGCATCAAAAATGATTAGATTAAATTACACAGCTACCATACTCGGCCTCACCCTGCCCCTCCCTTCCAATCCCAGTGGTCACGTCCTCTAAAGCGTTGGTTTTACAATATAGGTCTAACGGATTATCTATAGTGGGGATATCGGGGTTTGGTCTCAGTCGGGTACATTGAAGTTTTTTTTTCCACGTCTGATTTTTCATGTGTTTTTCCCTTATTCACACTAATGCGGGTGCATTACCTCTAAAAAGCCTTTTTCTTCACTATACTTTATATTAATCGCTTAATAAACATGATGATTATAAAAAAAACATTTCGAGTCAACTTTTTCTTGAATCTGACTCTTAGTAGGAATTACTATAAGCAGGTCACTTTTACCACATTGGTAGGATATTTTCTTCATTTATGGGTGACCTGGCGGTCTAGAGGTAAGGTGTCAGACTTCTATGCTGGCGGCTGGGGTTCAATCCTCGGTCCCGGCAAAGATTTATCTGATTACCTAACCCTTCCTTCACCTCTGACAAGACATCTTGTGAATGTGAGGAATGCCAGGCCTCCACCGTAGTTCGGATTCCACGTTAAACTGTAGGTCCTTCATTTCATCTCACAATCACCCTACCATTATACATTAGCGTAAGTGCGTATAACCCGAACGGGTAGTAATACGCGGTACTAATAATAATAATTCTTAATTTCTGACTAGTAAAATTAGTTGGTAAATTAATTAACTGTGGTTTGTTGTTAGGTTTGCTCCATTATTATAATGGTTGAGCTCATTAGTGAGCAACATACTAGTGTATACCCAAAGAAAACATAATACAAATTTAAAGAATTTTTTTTTAAATCTTGAATCTGAATTTTTTCGAATCTCAAGTATATTTAACAATTCAAGGGATTCCGAGACTCGAAGGGCATATCTTTATTAATAAAATTAAGAGTGTGTTCGTCTGTCATGAGCATTGGGTGATATCCACCACACGTAGAGGATTGAATTTTTAAAATTAGTAGCCCCCTATGTAAAAACATGTGCACCTGTAAGTAGGAATTTTAAATTTTTGGATATTTTTTTTATATTCATTAAGAACTGGATTGGAAGAACTAAAATGAAGAAATGTTTTTATGAAGAAATGTTTTTCTGAAGCAAAGAAAAGTGGTGCCCGGGCAAAGTATTACCTGGTTACCCTGGGCAACACCGGGTACTTCTGATAGTTTCTAATAAAAACCATGTTTATTTAATACTGAATTGCTCAAGCAGGGCTCAAAGGTTTAACGTCAAATGGTTCTGTTCTAGGTTATGTTGGTCATGTGTTCCTATGAATATACGCTTAGAAAGTCCACGCGTAATTTATTATTATTACTATTACTAGCTCGGGAACTCGTACGTTCCCCGTAGTGACAATTTGTAGGAAACCCAGAGTTAGAGAGGAATGCGGCTCGAAAGAATCACATGTGTAATTTGTGCGGTCAGACAATAATAACAATTCTCTCTCTCTCGGACTATTAGAAATTACACGAATATGACCACGGCTAATTCCAAAGAAAGTGGTTCCACCAGTTTCTTCTCTACTAGTTCGATTCTATTCTCCTCAACCACATTTTGACCAACCCAAGATATGAAACGTAAACAGTTGTGAGTGGTCGGATCAAACTTCCTGATGGTTCCGGATATAGTGTTCCTGTTCTCAGTTACAAATATAATATAATCAAACAAACAAATCTAAAACTATTTTGGTACATTATTTTTGTCTTTCTGTAGTCACAAAGTTTGTTATCTTATGGGCCAGTAGACATAAAAGGAGCAAATAATTTGTATTTATAAATAGAGTAAATATTTTTATGTAAAATATATTAATTTAAATGTATGAGTGCAAAGATGTTTTAAAATTTAACTAAAACCTAGACGTATAACCCGAACGGGTAGTAAGACGCGGCACTAAAATAAAACACCTAAAAACTGATCCGCATCGGAAGCCATGCGGATTAGACGTCAAGGTCCTCTAGTTTTGTTTGCTGGTAACGAGTAGGTCGGGCTTAGAATCTCGACCTGGTGTTGTCTGGGGCTTTTTCCTAAGTGGTTACCACTCTCTCGTGCAAATTCGAGTTCATTCCCTCTAAAATACTAGCTTACTCTTTCTACTCCATTAGATTATTTTCTATAGCACCACGTATTACTACTCGTTTGGGATATACGCTTATGTACTAATTACTAAATGATTTAAAGATGAGAAAGGTTGAATTTAGAGAAATTGTGCCCTCATTTGCAGGGAGGGAGAGTATAAAACCATTTATGAAAACTAGCCTCCGAACACCCACTGGTTTTGAACCCCAATCTTCCCGTCTATTACGAGAGTAACACCTTATATCAGGGGTCTCCAAAGTTATTGAGTGGAAGGCCTAATTAGGATGTTGAAAGTGCTAAGTGGGCCGAAGAAAAAAAAAAGACAAAAGCTATTTTATTTATATTGTATACACAGCTTATAGCCATAATTAAACATGACTAAATGTAAGTAGTGCGACCAGCATAATTACCCTCTCCCTCCCCAAATAAGAACCGTTCCTCAGCTCCTCCGCTCAACAGACACTTTATGAAACGTGGCTAGAGATTGCTGAGGAGCTACACACCACAAGTTGGCTGTTTTAGTTACGCGTTTCCAACAATGACGCCGGCCACATACGGTGGTATGTATGTAGGTATTTGGTGTTGATACTGCATTCGTTTTGATATTCATAACTAGAATTATTATTTTCATTTTTAAAAAACTATCAAAGCGTCCGATGGCCATATAAACCCATTCCACTGGCCATAGTTCGGAGTCCCCTGCCTTAGCCCATGAGGCCATTAATGAGGTTATTAATATCAAGGTGACCTGGCGGTCTAGGGGTAAGGTGTCAGACTTCTATGCTGGCGGCCGGGGTTCAATCCTCGGTCCCGGCAAAGATTTATCTGATTACCAAACCCTTCCTTCACCTCTGACAAGACATCTTGTGAATGTGAGGAATGCCAGGTCTCCACCGTGGTTCGGATTCCACGTTAAACTGTAGGTCCTTCATTTCATCTTACAATCACCCTACCATTACACATTAGCGTAAGTGCGTATAACCCGAACGGGTAGTAAGACGCGGTGCTAATAATAATAATAATATTAATATCAAGATAATCCGGAAGGGTAGTTAGAGTAGGAGAACCGAAAAATTAATGGGCATGTTCGAAGACCATATTTTGTCTTTAGGAAACCTCTTAGAATACACAGTTTGATTTATGTAGGAACATTTTTGACAGCTTAAAAGTTACTAAAACAATTTACCTATATTTATGTGCAAAGCGATGTTATCTGCATCTGACATTTTTGATAAATAGTATCAAACTTTATGGAGTCGGTCCGAAATCTAGCTCTAATAACCGAGCGGCCACCGTCTGCTGGCAAAGATACTGCTAGACTCTTCGGATAGAGGGTGTAATGTGGTCAGCAAACCGAACACTCAGGACGTTACTCTCAGTTTTATAGAACAGAGCTACTACCTTTTCTTTCAAGCAGCTTCTCGTTTGTCATCACGAGGCTGAATCTGAACCCGTTTCAGACCCACTGCCTCACAGAAAAAGTCTGGAAGGGCTGGGGATCAAATCCGGGACTTCTGGACCCGTATCCAGGAACTTTGATCACTAGACCACAGATGTGGTCATAAATAACATATATATATATATATATATATAAAGTTTTACTAATAACAAAGTAAAATGTTAACATATGTTTGTATTTTACCAAAGTTTTTTCTAATATAATACAACTATAGCTTAAGCTTTTGTACCTCTATAATTAATCTAAATGCCACATACTAATGACAGAGATTTTATTTCTTTGTGACTAAAGTTGACTTTGGTGGTCTTGGGGTGAAGTTCTCTCCTCACAATGCAATGTTTGCGGGTTTAAATCCAGCTGGAGTCAGCGGATTTTTCTTGAGCATTAAAAATCTGTAGCACAACTTCCTTTGGAGGGGAGGTAACGCCGTCGGCCCGGTGTCGATTGTGGCACGTTAAAGAACCGTAGGGAAGGTATGCGAAAATAACTTTCCCGACAAAATTGGTAGACACTTTCGCTCTCGCTCATAGAAATTCTAGTGAGCTGATAGAATCAGTCGGTTCAGAATGTGCACGTTAAATACCTCAAATAAATAAAATACAATTTGTGACTAAAGAGACTTATTCAAAGATGGCTGATTATTTTGCTGCCATTTAGATTCGAATGAGGTCATCTCCTTTCAGCAGACGTTAGCACTGAGCCAAAACATAGGCACTTCAACTGAGCTCATTTCATGCAGTTAGGACCTTTTTTTCCTTTTAACATTTATAACAGTTAAATATTTGCTCATCTTATATTCACATGCAATGTTGTGTGTTTCTTTCTTAGTCGTGGCTAAGGAAAACATTAAATAATCCAATGCAATAATATTGCATGGCCTTGACTTATTTACGCGCATACGAGTTTATGAGTAACATTCTCGTTAGTAAATCACTTGGGATACGACCATGGTCACCCTATAGTCCAGTTGTATCTCGGAAAATGTCAAATAGGGGAGAATTTAACTTTGGATTTTAGAATCTAATTTGTGGTCAACTTTAAATCACTTGTGCTCATACCAAGAGAATACAGATATCCTTGATCCTACCGGAAGTTTAGCCGCGTGAAACTTTCAATAGATTATAATCGCCAATGAAAGGAAGGCTGAGGTTCGAATCTCATGCAGGTTCACTGAGGAACGTTCTCAATATAAACAGTAACTTCCAATGAAAACCCTATTTTACTAGTGAATATCCAGCTTTTCTGCTGTACGCGCAGTGGCTCATCTGTGCAGCCATTGTTTGTTTACATCACCATTGAAACTCTGACTTGTGTATTATTGTATATCGGTGAATAAAATATTTACATGTGGTTTAAAAATAAAATAACTCAATTCTTACAAAACACGGGAGAAATGCTTAAAATTGGATAGTAAAAACGGTTTTTTGTTGGATCTTACTATTCTCTCTATCATCCTGAACCCCTACCCTTAACAATGAGTGTTATTGTTTTCAAAATATGTTCAGCCATTTTCTTGTAATTTCAATTACTGTAAATGAGCTTATCAAATTGTATATAAGATATACTTATATCTACACATACATTATCATATATATAATAACTGTTAGAATTACAAATAGGTTATGCATTCTATTACAAAAAGCTGGGATCAAAATTACAATGATTGATCTAAAGTTGAATTGTGAAAACTACTCCGGGCTTTGACATTTTTTCATAGTTAATAATATCTTTGTATTCTTTCAATTTTCCTGACCGATCATTCTACTTATTTCCTTTGCTAATAACCTGGATGGGTAGTAAGATGAAATGCACAAAAAAAGGTGAAAGTTTACCAACAAAAATAAACTCTTTTGGTCACTCGTTATAAGGCGTTAGTTTCGCAATGGACTGGATGGTTGTTGACAGGGCGGTTGAGGTTCGAATCTCGGCCAAGTGTATTGTGTGATTTTTCACATGTTATAATATATTACTGTAGTCTTTCCATCCTCCATGCATGCTTTCATGAGCACTTTCTCTAAAAACCCCTTCCTCTTCCTTACCGCTTAGATCCAACCGTAAACAACCACGCTGGTAAACTTAACAATAGGTTTATTTAGATCAGGGGAAGCTTTTATTCATTGTTATTATCACGACACTGGTTGGACCAGTTGTTTAGTTTTTATTTTAAATAAATGCTATATTTTATATTGATACAGTTCGTGATGTCATTAGTTTAAACTCCCATGGAGAAACTCTATTCCAATTTGGACTATCATAATGGATGCAAAAGAGGCCTACTTCTCAGACCACTAATAACTTCCGCTTTGTGATTTCCCCAAACTTTTCCGCCGCTTGCCATTTTACGTAACTATGGAAATGAGCTTGGTGCTGCTGTGAACCAATCGTCGGCGCCTCTTCTTCACCGAACTAACATCTGGAACATGAGTGGCGCGGTTTTGTAAAAGATTTGTAAATCGACAAACAGAATTGTTAAACGGAACGAAGTATGAATAAGAATATCTTGTTATCTTACAAATCTATATTCACGGTACAGCATTTAACATTTGCGTAACACTTGAAATGTCTCATGTTTAAAATAAAGAGGAGCAAGGCAGAGAGGAACTAGTATACAATGTTTGCATGATCAAGAAAATGTGTTTTCCAGAATGTTTATATATATTCCGTATGATTACATTTTATCAATGCATCGTTCGGTATTTACGTCATTGGCAAAAATATACAGGGTGAGACTGGTGCCTTTATCCACGTGCCCACCGGTGTGAGTATGCACCATTTTAAATGAGATGGGGGGACTATGTTATTTGCTATTTGGTATAAACTATTACCTACACACAGCTAAGCGACATGTGATGAGAGTTCAAGATTCACATTTCTCTTAGAGCATTTACGTTCAGCAATAGCTCAATGATTTGGTTATATTATACATAAAAGGTGACCTGGTGGTCTAGGGGTAAGGTGTCAGATTCCTGTGCTGGGAGTCCGGGGTTTAAACCCCGGTCCCGGTAAAGATTTATCTGATTACCAAACCCTTTCCTCACCTCTGACAATACATGTATTAATCACAACTTGTGAATATGGGGAATGCCAGGCCTTCACCGTGGTTCGGATCCCACGTTAACTGTAGGTCCTCCATTTCATTTCACAATTACCCTACCCATTACACATTAGCGTAAGTGCGTATAACCCGAACGGGCTCACAAATAATTTACTGTATTTTTTAATACCGAATAAACACTCTCAAAACATGAAATACATTTAATTTCAAACCCTAACAGGTTTTCAGACAGTTTTTCCGTCGATATGCCCCAGATAAATAATTATAGTATAATAATAATAATACGATACGATTAATATCAATAATATAATTCTTAGTAATAATAATGATAATAATAATACGATAATTATACTTAACTTATATATAAATTTACTTGTATACGGAACATAGGTAAATTGTATCGGATTGGTAATTAATTTTTCGGCGTGGGCGGCCATCCTGAACGACAAATTATTTTAGAAAGACGTATTTTGAATAAAGTGTTTAAAATAAAATATCTATTTATAAATTACGAGGTATATATTGTAATGGAACAAAGCGTACACCAAATCATAGATTTAATCGTTACTTTTATTATGGCCATTCATTATTATCTACTGTCCGGTGACATAGTGTTCTACTTGGTCGTCAGCTCGGGTTACGACACGTGAAACGTGTAATCTAGTGACCTAACTGGTTTTGGTGTGTAGGAACATGGACAGCGGTATTTACCATCAACTGCATAACATATGGAGTGCTTCTTTTTACTTAGGCTTAAAGCTTTTTCTACCCTTGTATACTTTGAAATGTTACCATTATTAAAACAAGAAGGTATGTGAGCTAAAATATATTACGCATTTGTAATCTATATTTTAATATAATTTAGAAAGTGAGATGCTGAGAAATTACTCAATAATTATGATATTTTGATCTTTTTCCTTTTAAATCAAACACCCCGACCTTCAATAAAATAATAATAATACTGTGTGCCACGTATTTATACCCACCCAAGCTATCAGCGAGCTTACACTTGTGAGGTAGCGGCAATGAGGACGATATAATAATGCACCAGCACTTGCGTGAAGGGAGGGGGGAGAAGCTTTTACGGAAGCCGGAATTATGAACCGTCAAACTAGACAAGATACAGGTGTTGTGAGGTTAAAAATAAATAATAAAGTATAACTAATGGATTAATTAGACAAGCTATTGTATTAGTTAATTATGGTTATAGTCGTATCTAAATATCGTATTATTTAAATTGAAAAATAATGCTCTGACATGAGATACGACCACTGGACTTTTGGATTAGCACGCAAATACTCTCTAACCAGTGACCTATCTAAGAGTCGTCGAGTGCCTGTTTATTCATACCTCAAGTAATGTGATATACCTATTTAACTTTTAATATATATTATCAATTCCTATAAATTTTTATTATTAGCACCGCGTCTTACTACCCGTTTGGGCTATACGCACTTACGCTAATGTGTAATGGTCGGTTGATTGTGAGATGAAATGGAGTACATACAGTTTAACATGGGATCCGAACCATGATGAAGGCCTGGCATTCCACACATTCACAAGTTGTGATTAATACACGTGTTGTCAAATGTGAAAGTAGGGTTTGGCAATCAGATACATCTGTGGCGAAACCGAGGATTGAACCCCTGACTCCCAACACAGAAGTTTGTCACCTTACCCCTGGACCACCAGATCACCTCCTATAAAATAACATTAATAATTAAGTAAAATGCTATTAATATTGAAACTAGGTTTGTATTTTCTAAAACTGTTCTTCCTACCAGAATCAAGGTATATGTTTCAGGATAAATGAAGGCTACATACATTAAAGTATAAAGTTGACTACCAACCTTAAAACAATGCAAATGAAGAAATCAAAGTGTTTAGATGTGATGTAAATATAGTCTACTACGTAATAACGAGTTTTTTTTAATCTCTCGCCTGGCTCCAAAAAATCAACCCAAGCAAGTACCACTTGCAGCGGCCATGTTTCAGTTGAGTCACTCCTGACTCGATGAAAGACGGACGTTACATACAAATCATTGTTCCAGATCTCGTGGGAACATATGTGCCCGGGTAACATATCCAGGAAGAGCCTGTGTTACTTGCAGGGATAGGTGATAGGTCAGCAAGACTGGCTCTCACACGAGAAGTGGCAGGGTTCAATCCTCACCTTGTATGGTAGGGAAGGTATTTAATCAAAATAATGGTATTATATCTGTTCTCTGTGTGAATGCAGGTGCGTTCCCAATATACTGAATATACTATCCTGATGGAATTACTTTGAGCTAGAATTCCCGTAGGACTGGTTGCCTATGCTGGCACTGTAGCTAACAAATAAAACAAAAGTGGATGTCTTAAAGGGAGGCTTTGTTTTCCTTAACTTTAACTTTACTTGTATTGTTAACTTTTAATTATTATTAAATTAACATGATTATAGGAGGTTGGGGCAAAATTATAGTGAACTCCGAACCAATAGCAACATTCCTTAAGCTCTGACTCCATGTGTGGGTTAAGTATAGGAAAAGTCACTGGCCTTAACTTTGCACAAATAGACTATATTATTATTATTCATCCAAATATCCGAATTTGTTTTCTTCTACTCTTAAATATTATAATATGTAAAAAAACATTTTTTCAAAAAGTTAAACTATAATATTCTATTCACATTTTTCTCACATTCGTAAATTAGTTAAAACTACTTTGATTATAGACAGAGCCAATTGGATGAACTCAATATAAAATAGTATTAAATGCAAACTCAAAGAATTTTAGAAATTTGTTAAAAATAATCGTGTGAATAAAGTTTCACCGTCTAACCTAGAAATTAATGGCATGATTATGGCATATCCTTTATTATTTGCTAATGAATTTGGGGCTTCTTTCATCCCGTTTATAATTCTGCCCTTCCTGGCTTACCCTGCCCCGTTATTGAAACGAGCGCGCCCTTGTATCCATGCCACATTACACCCTTGGATGTTACTAATGCTATAAAAAAAATTGAGTTCTTCTAGATGTGCCGGGAAAGATAGAATTCCAAGTTTTATTGTTAAAGGCTGTGCCATCATTTTTAGCCCTTTGTTAACCTATATCTTTAACATTAGTCTGTTAAATGAAACTTTTCCTCTTACATGGAAACAATCTGTTGTAATCCCTATTTATAAAAAAAGGGGTAAAAACATATGTTTGTAATTATAGACTAATTTCTCTCTTAAACACTTTCTTCAAAGTATTTGAGAAAATCATATATGAGCATACTTTCCACCACTTAAATATAAACTTTTAGATAGCCATAATGGCTTTATAAAAAATAAATCTACTGCCACTGATTTAGTAGAATATCTTGAGCATGTTGCCCCTCAAGAATCTGCCCAAGATCAGATTGATGCTATTTATTTTGACCATAATAAGGAATTTTATTTATGTCAGCCTAGTATTATTCTCTCTAAGCCTGGTACTTTTGGTCTTTCTCACCCATATGTAAATTAGTTCAGCAGTTATTTGCGTGAAAGTCACTATTAAATTTGATTCACACACCTCAAATACATTTTTAGCCCCCTGTGGCACAGGGTTCTAATTTAGGTCCTCTACTCTTTAATGTGTTTATTGATGACATTGGTAAATATTTAAACTCATCTAGTTATTTACTCTTTGCTAATGATTTAAAATTATCAAATCAATCGCAGATTGTATACATTTACAAAATGATGTAAATAGTATTCTACAATGGTCTTCGGAAAATGGAATATCTATTATTAAATCTAAGACCAAATCTATATCTTTTACTAGGAAACTAATCCTTTTTTTTACTTGTAAATTGGGCAATGAAAACATAGTTTCCAACCTTTATATTAATTATCTCAGTGTTCTCCTGGATAACAAACTTTATTTACACTGTCTTGTTGACCATGTAATTTCCCATTCATTGAAATTACTTGTACTTATTAAATTTATTACTTCATCGTTTAAGAAAGTTTACAATTGTTTACGTCTGTACTACGCCCTGATTAGATCTAAGTAAGAATATGCTACTGTTGCTTGGAATTACATTACCTTACGTTCAAAGAAAATTTGTCACTGCGTGTTATGATAAATTCTTTATCAAACGGATTCATTATGATTATGACAGAATTCGAAACCTCTTAGGGTTCCAAACTCTCTTCTTGCGTGGACTTTATTGTGATGCCCTTTTTATTTTTAATATTTTCAATAGCAAAATTTCTTACTTTTATCATAAAAGGAAAGCTAAACTTAAAGAGTTATTTAAGGAAATCCCATATCAATAATTTTTCATGTAGAGGTTCTGCCTATAATATTTAAATTTACCATATTCTGATTACATTTTTGCATATTATCACTGCTTGTAACCATTCTATAGTCATTTGTTATTATTGCTATTTTTTATTCTTGTCATTATTTTTTTTTTTAACTATTCAACAATATATAAAATTATTTAGCTATTATTGCTTATCTTATTTTCTCGTGTAAATATTTATATTTGTAAGATAATTGTTTACTTTTTTTGTGCTGGCCTGTTATAGGTCTTACGACTGTTGGCCAGCACTATAATAAAGGAAATTGAAATTATTATTATTTATTACATGAGTACTAATTACCTCTAGCATGGTTGTAAATACGCTAATAGGAGACCTAGGTTCAGTGGGTGTCTTTCCCAATTTGTGGTTTTTCATTATCTCCTTAAGGTTAACTTTAGTCACCCTTATTACAAGATTAGCTTTAGGACTCTCCAAACGGACAAAATACAAATGAATTAATGATTTTGAATTTTTACAAGATTCATAAGAAAGTATTTCACAGGTGGCTTAGTCTTGGGTCAAAATTATTTAGAAAAGTTATTAGCCAGAAATCATAACAAACATATTTTGTAAAAGGTTTTTTAAGGCTCCTGATCCGTATTCGTGGCTCAGAATAACACAGCCACACATTAGAATATAGCCTATCTATTTGACCATAGTGATGGTGGTTCAGCCATGTTGTAAAAGGGAAGAAAGTAATCCACTGGGTGCTTGAACCCCACATATCAGATTTTACTGATACATTTGCAAGATAAAGCTGTCGTTCAAGAACCAAATATTTAAAAAAAATCACTATTAAGGCCTGTTTTGGCTATCAATCTAATATTATTTTGCTTTAAATTCTACTATTCTATTCCAAATTTCTTGTACTAGACACCTAACATAGAGAAAGGGATAGTACATTTCTCTTTGCCTCTAATCACTTATATTTTACTCAACATTACTTTTGTTCCACCCCGAATTACTCGCATTTTCTCCAGAATCCCTCTTATTACATTCATAGTCACTTGTATAGTGCCTATATTTACTAATATTCTACCAAAACTATCAGTGTCTTACCCCAAACCACTCGTTCTTACCTTATATATGTTATTGTTTTAGTATCGCTGACTACGATTCAAAAACCAGTTCTCTAGATACTTTCCTATGTCAGCTAATTTAATATTTCTTAAGAGTTTTTGATAAACACATATTTAGTGCAGTACGGTAAAAGATTAGCAGTATGAATAGATTTAACTTACTCTATGACATTAGGAGCTCTAAAGCTCATTGCCACACTGTCGAAAGTACGCCACGTGTCTCTATATTGATTTAGTTCCATCCTGTCCACCTCATTACACCCTATACTATATTTGAGACAAACTAAAACTATACCCAATCTGTACTGCAGAAGATACGGTGGTAAATTATTTCTGTATGTGTGTCAACTGTTTCATCTTTGGGTCCGTATCAGGGCGAGCGGCCCAGTTTCCATATTTCTTGAAACAAATTGTAATTTTAAATTAAATAAAGACTATATTAATTATTTAAAATAATTTCTAAAAGTGTTGCTTACGAGTAAAATATTATGAAATGTAAAATTTGTCATATTCAAAGGAAATATTTAAGTTTTTAAGAACTATTTTTAATTTCTTATTACAACTATATTAAAAACTTTAAAGATTGATACATTTTAAATTAATTAAATAAGCAACAATATTTTACACTAATGTGCGATGGAGGTTTATAAAACGTGTGTAAAATATATGTTTAATTCAATGAAATATGAAAATGAAACTCATCTGCCTAACTAAATACGTTATTAATAATTAAGTAGGCCTAATTACATTGTGTTTTGAACCGTAAATAAAACGCAGCTCATCCTTTCTTAATAGTTCTATCTGCTTATGATCAAATATATTTGTCATGTAAACTAAATAATAAAAAGGTAGTAAAACTTAACTTCCGTAGAACCAACAAAGACGTTGTAAAAGTAAAGCTCACAAATAAAACAATCGATTCATCTCGAGATTAACATCCCTTTCACAAATAGAACGTGAGCTCGCTCCAGAAATCAGCTTGTTACCAGCAGTAAACGAACAAGTTCCCATCTCCTTTCGCCGTCGAACGCGTCCGAGAATCATGGGAACTCATCTTCCTAACAGAAGTGGTTTTCTTTTGTTGCCGCTGGTTTATGCTAGCAACTACTTACACAAAGCTTAACACAGAATTATTGAAAGTAGACAGATTTTTTTTTTTTTTTGCATGGTGAAAGTACCTTATACAGCCTACATTACACTTGTATAAGTTATTTTAATATAAAGATGGGAATCACTGAATAAGCTGGTTATCTGGTTTCCTTAAAATGAATAGTTCTCAAGAAAGTTTGGAGTTATTTTTCAGAAACTATTTGTATTCTTTGTATACATAAATCTTGTTATAAAATAAACATTGTTGGGGAACCTTCTTTAAAACCTATATTGATACATCAAACAGTACTATCGTTTTTATGGATGTTTTAATGATGTATTAATTAATTTTCAATAAACTTTAAAATATAGGCTACTGTGAAGTGTTTTATAACTTTTCCCCAAATTTTTTAATTGAAGAACAAAAGTTTATTAATCCAGAGAGCGAAAATGATTTCTCAACAAAAATATTAATCAAAGATTAAAAATAATTCAAAATTGATTCAAACAACCTTAGGTGGCACAATCTCTTATGTCTGATTTACAATTCATTTAATTTGGGGATGAGTGAAGTATTCCCAGTGAAATCATTCCACCACACACAATGGTTTATATTTGTTAGTTTGGACCACAGGTCTACAGCTCAATTCAACTGTGGCCAATCTTAAAGCTGACCTGTACTAAACCACCCTTAGCACACCCACCGAGGATTCGAACCACAGCCTACCCATCACTCGCAAACAAGATTAAATGAGAATGACGTGTATTCCTAATGCCACCGATGCGAGTAATAGATAAACTTCAATATAAACCAGACATACGATATTCTGGAAGTAAGTCTACGAAATTTCAACGTTGGTTTATAATAAATTGTACTTATGCACGCTGTCAATTAAGAAAAATAATTTTCAAATTATTACTCGTTATTAAATTAAATTTGAAAATGAAGCCTATCTAATAAGGCACGCCCAAGTTACTGTTAACGATGTACGTACACTAACTTAAATTATATTACTGGACAAACACAGCAACCATCCCCTTTATTGTTAATATACCCTTTGGAAAAACAAATTCGATTTTACGACAGTATATTTTCAGCTGTAGTGATAACTAAACCAACAGAAGAGGTAGCATAGACGTTTCTTATAAATATATGTGTCAAAGTTTCAACCCAACATGACTGTCTCAAGGGGGCTGCTTAGGTAACTGAGATATTGACAACCAGATGTGGCGTTTAGGTTGAATATTGAAAACACCTTTTAATAGTAGATGAGTTTGTGTTTACCAGAATAGACACACCATTTCCTTTGACCCTATACATATATAAACATTAAACATAATTTAAAAGTAGAAATTTCCCACCATTAAAAGTCTATAACTGCACATATTTTTGTTGATAATTTATAGCTAAATGTCCGGAAACGAAAGGTAACTGATATAGGAGCGTAGATGGAATCTATTTGAATCTAATGATGTAATTTATATGAGGGCTCACAACACAAATTGTATTGGCATTTGTATTTCACTCGTTCCCCTGTTTGTTCTCCTACCACCAGGTAACTCTACCCAGAGACGTTATAAGCACACTTGACCACTTTATTTCTGACGTTTATGAATTTATATTACCTGTTTCGGTGGCCACATGGTCTAACATGCTACTCTCGCTGTAGACTGGATGGCCGATGATGAGGAGATCAAGGTTCTAATCACGGTCGGGTGTACCAAGGGTGCTTTCCCCAAAATATTTTTTCTACTCTCCCTCCACGCAAATGTGGGCACGCTTCCTGTACATAAGACCTTCCTAATCCCTAAAACCACTAGCGTTATTAGTATATAAGCATATAACCCAAACGAGTATTAAGACGTGCTGCTAACAAAAATGTATTCGACTATTCTAGCGCCTTCACGACTTCCACACCGTATATAATATTTGATATAATTTGGACCATTGTTGATTTCATTCCCGACGGCTGTAAAACTAAAGACTAGAACAGATTTCAGTTCTTGAAACGTTGCTGTTGTTCATAAATTTTCATTTTTTTATTTCTTTTGATCAATAATCTCGTGACTTTTTGTGTTAAACTTTTTTTCTGGTATCCCCTTTATATTTCAAGAAGTTTTTATATTTTACATTTCTATATAAACAAAAAATAATAATAAACACGTTGTTTCCATTAGTTTTTTCGTGGCTTCTTTTAAAACAAATCTTTCTTTTCTTAAACATGTCTCACTGACGATGAAATGTCCAAACAAATATTTTTGCCAACATTCAAACTAACCGACTGTCTCCCAGACACACATTAGCTGTCCACAGCATATAAAGTGTGCTCTAAGAGCCTGACCTTGACTTGTTACTGGTATGCAAATGAAGTGTATCTCGGATCAGTCACACATACTCGCTGTAGTACATTGTCCTATCATGCAGATAATATCTTGAGGATAGTATTAACTAGGGACACCTGCATCGGCGGGCACACCGACCAAGGCATCAAGATCATATTGTCTAGTTTGTTGGTGATCGTGAGGTCAGGCTCAAATCCAGGCCATGATTTGATCCCAGATGGTGCTGACAAATATATTTACTCTATAATAGGGCTTGTATTTCTTTCTAATAATATGGGATATTTATCTAGGAGCTATAATTGAGTGTAAAGTATGAAGGCTGGTTCAAACAGAACGCTAAGCTAAGCATTGCTATGCTATGCTATGTTGTGCCAAGGTTTGGTAAGTTTGATTTCACACTAATTGCTAAGCTAAGCTCTTTTCCCACTTAAATTCACTGTGGTTTCTTTCTGGTATGCCCGAGTCAAGTTGGCATTCTCCAAAATATATCGTTTGTAATCAGTTTATAGTACTGATGAAGAGAATCTGATGCTATTTATTAACAGTTTTTTTGGAAGAGGAAGAAATCTAGGAGGTGGAAGTCTGACTTGTTCAATTAACATCTCCATTGTGATATAAAAACACTTATTAAATATAAAACCTAAATAGAATATTACTTAAATACACGAGATAAAAACTGAAAAAAATCTTAACTATTATTTTATTTTCAATAATCCACCCATGCGTCTGTTCAACACGTGGTTCAAGCTGCGTTATGCGAATGCGGGACGAAATATGGCTCATTTAGCTGGGCTTTCCTAGGTTGAGCTAGTTTTTATTTTGTGCTCATATAATCAGTGTGCTTAGAAAGTGTACGTTAATATCCCAACAATTTTTTCTAACGATTGCGTAGTTAGTTAGTGACTTATGTTTGTTGGAGCTCTCCAATGATACAATTGATGTCCCAACCGGTCCTCGTTTGTATCATGGCATCATGGGCAGTAAGGAGATGAGTGATGTTGCAACTGGGGACCAGAGTAGCGTCAACACTGACGTTATTAGCGAGAGTGTAGTAATCGCTATGGTCTAGTCCAGTGGTGCTACAGGTGAGAGATCGTCTTGAGAAGATCTCAAGGATGGATAACTGTCTCGAGACCATGGACACTCATTTAGTCTCAAATAAACAGAGAGGCTGGTCCCAGTTGTAGGGGAAGGGGATTAGAGGGCTACGGGATCTTGGCAGGATCTAGGAGGATGCCTAAAATAATTAGTAACGTGTAAATTCGACAAATAGACCGTCTTATTGCTACAGTTTTTTTCCAGCACCGCTTCGTTTTACTACCTGTTCAGGTTATGCGCATATGTACTAATTACGTTAATGATCAGGGATGAGAAAGTCTGAATTTAAAGGAAGTTTACCCGAATGTGCGTGGAGGGGGAGGGGAATACCATTTTGGAAAAATCACCCTCAAACTTGAGCGGGACTATCATCGGCAGTCTAGTCTAACATGAGAGTGACGCCTTACACCATGCGGCCACCGAAGCAAGTCTTCCTACTAGAGTTTAATGTATAGTGTTAAGTGTGATGTCTTGGGTTAATCTGTTTTATGTCGTGAGGTGATAACAATTTTGTTTGGAACGTCCACGTTAAGTACCAATAAACTAAACAAATCTTCTCTGGTCGCAATCGTAAAGACAAAGAACTATCACCTCGGTATGTAGAAGGGTTTACGAATAGAAAGGGGATTTTTCCTGAAGGGATTCAGCAAAAATAGAGATAGAGAGAGATCTGCATTCAGGAACTCTCGTATTCTAGGATTTTAGATAAGTTGAGTGATTGACAAATCAACAAGCAATAGATAAAATGCATCCTTTAGGTCGGTTCACTCCAGATGGATACATACCGTGGATTAGCCATAACCGGATCACAGTAATTTTGTCCTTTTATGACAGTTGAAAATTTACTAAAATCAATCCCATATTTATTCACCTATAACATCTGTTTTGAGATTAACAAGCTAAGAGAATTTGGCTCATTTATCAACATGGGCATGTGAAATAAATGTCAATTTCCATTATCTTTCCACGCAAGTGATGGTACATTTCCTTTAAATTATACCTTCTTGATCCCTACCTCCTAAGAGAAAATATACGGACTGACCGAGTGGGTAGGATGACGAGGTCCGCACACAAATCTAAGTGAAATCCACGTAGATGGTTGCATGATCTAAGGTGTCACTCTCACAATAGACTGTATTGTCACTAATGAAGATATTGAGTCTAGAATCCCAGTAGGTGTTTTTTGATGTGTGTGTTTTTTTTCAAACAAAATTCCTGATCTTTTCCAGAATGAAATTTTGGGTACATTTATCCTAAGTTCTTATATTCCTCGCCCTTTCCTGATTAGTGTAAAAATGTCGACAGCCCGGAAGTGTGGTAAAAGGAGAATTAAAAACATATATATTGTGTGAAAATTCAATGCCAGGCAACAAAATTGAACCTTGACCTCTTGAGTTATAGACCAGCTCAAACAATCCGTGCGACCAATCTCAACAGGGTAGACATGATACATTTCCCTTCATTCTATTATGCAAGGATCATCCTTTGTAAGTGTCCTTTGAATGTAAAATGTGACTTTCTCCATCTTGTCACTGAATACGTTTCATCAACTTAAACGTGTTTTTTTTCCTTGGATGAAAAGGGGAGTTGTTGAAACGAGCTCAATTGTTTGGTCACTAACACGATGAATGTGGAAAAAATAAAAGTCCCACGCTTAAAAAGAATAAGAACTGTTAGAAATGTACTCTTGAATGAGATCCTTTGGACAAATATCCGTGGTTTTGTTCCTTTTGTTATATCGAATGAGAACATATAATCTATCTTCCCAACAGCACGGAATTTGTAAATGAAAAAAAAAAAAGTTGTATTGCACCATTTTAGAAACTAGCCCAACATTAACTGGCTAGGACTTCACCGTACAGTTGAACAGATGATTTTATCATCCACGTTGGTTTCGGTGGGCACGCGAACTAAACGTCAAGCTCGTCTAGTTTGGTTTGCTGGTGATGATGAGGTCATGGCTCGAATCCCTAATAGGTATATTGAGGGTGTTGTTTTAGTCCTAACTTGTTTCCCCGACTCCCCTCTACGTAAATGCGGGTATATTCCCTCTAAGCCACAGGTTCCCAACGTGGGCTACGCGTACCCCCAGGAGTACGTGCTAGGACATTTGGGTGTACCTGAAAATATTTGAATGACGGTGGAAAGAGCTACATATGCCAGCAGTGTAAGACAAAAGATAGGTCAAAAGTTATTAAATAAACTCAACGCTATGGTGAGAGGTGGTGCTTGACCTCGAGAAAATGATTTCAATTTCAAACATAAAATAGTTTATATATTTATTAATAAATTAATACATAAATTAAGTTTGCTAGTTTTAATTGTAACTTTTGCATTTTGAATGTAGAAATATATACCGAGTATCACCTTATTAATACATTTTTTTTAATCTAATTTATTAGCTCATTTATTTTCAGTTGCAACAAATAAATCAGAAATAACTACCACTGTAGTAATTAAACATTTTGATAAAACTAAGGGCATAATTTATGGAAATGTGTGGCCAAGGGGTACGCAAGCGGCAAAAGGTTGGGAACCGCTGCTCTAAGCAATAACTTCCTCACCCCTACAATGTAAATAGTATGTGGATAGATAGAACGAGGTGTAAGATAGCTGGCAATAACAAATCTTTCTCAGCGAAATCGCTTTCACATTAAAAGTAAGTTTTTGTTAAAATCTCGATGTATATGTTCCTCTCTCATAATTATTTTTTTAGCACCACGCCTTACTATCTGTTAAGGCTATAAGCATATGTGCTATTTAGGCTAATATGTTAAAGACAATGAAGATTGAATATATAAGAACTGTACCTGCATTTGCGTTGGAGAGGAGTGGAAAATCATTTTGGAAAAACCACCCTCAGTATAGCTGACCGGGATTCAAACCCCGATCTACATGTCATCAGCAGTCTATTATAACACAAGATTGCCGCCTTAGACTATTCAGCCTCCGAAGCGGGTAATACTTTCCTTAAACTCGGCAAGAAAGTGATTTTTTTATTTAGCACCACGTATTACTACCCGTTCGGGTTATACACTAATGGGCTAGGAATTGTGGAGGTTGAATTTAGAGGAATTGAACCCGTGTTTGCGTGGAGTAAGAGTGTAAAACCATTTAGAGATAAAAACCTCAGTTCACCCGACCGAGATTCGAACCTTGATCTCCCCATCCTCGGTAGTCTAGACTAACACCAAACTAGCGCGTTATCTAACTACTCCACCGAGGCGGGTCAAGAAAGTAGAGCATGGGATTATTTAATGATGCTTCTTTCCCCAGAGTATCTACGCTCGGTGGTCGATCTAATTGCAGAAACGTCTCGCTCTGCCTATAGAACATTCTTCTTAGGCAATGATATTCAACCAGTGGTAGGCGTAGACCGTAGGGTACGTGGCATAGATACGTGAAAATGATTGAGTAAAGGTGGCCTTTCTTTTCCTCCAAGTTAATTTAATTTAAACCCAATAAAAAAAACTTAATTGAATCAATCACAGGATTTTCATAAATTATGTATTCAATGTATTTTCATTCAAATATGAATTTAATATTCTAATAGTGTTTTTTCTCTCTACCATTTTATGCCTAAGCTAAAAATATTTTTTTAAGGGGCATGTGAAGTTTGAAAAAGATTTTCCTAATTTAGAATGTATGCATTGATTTTTAAACCCGGGCATGCACAGTGTATAGCTAATTATGCTCGAAGAGAGGTTTAGAATACGCGTAGAAAATTAATTTAAGCGTTCATACTGAAGCAACATTTTTTAGGTTTTTTTTTCCTATAAAATTTAAAATTATCTTCGCGTTCTCTTCCAACCCACCTCAAGTAATTAGTAAGGAAAACCTTTAATTTAGTTAAATAATTAGCTAACCAAGCAATTTTTTGCTTAATTATTTAAATTGTATCTAATTTATCAGTAAATTATTTCAACAAACTAAATAATTAAGCAATTAAATTTATTAGTTTAATCATTGAAATCTTGGGATACTTGAGCTAACTGTTTACAAATGAGGGTGTACACAACCGTAAAAAGGTTGAAAATCAACGGTCTAAGTGGTCATCCTGTGACCAGGCACGTAAATGACACCTTTGAACCCGCACAGCCGTTGTTGGCAGACGACGTCTTGGAGAGTCTCGCTCGGATCGAGAAAGTTACGCGTTTAGTCTTCCAGATAAACAGCACACTCCAAAGGACCAATCGAGTAAAAGAAAAAAGAAGAAAGGAGAGGTTTATTTTTGGATAGAGCTCAACACGTACAAGCTATCAGCGGTCAAATAAAAATCCTGTTGAAGGAAGAGTTTCCCTCATACGTTTCTATGCCTCCTTTTCACGCATTTTAATGCTTAGCTATTTAACAGAATATTTAAACTTGGGAAAACTAGAGGAAAAGATAATGAGAGAACTCTAACCTGGCATTCCTGGATTCAATTACAACTTGGTGTACTTTGGGGGGCTTAATTAACCCATTCCATGGTGAGGTGAATGTTTTATTTTTGTGCGTTGCTCCCTACTACTCGTTCGGGATATCTGCATATTTAAACTAATCGAGTAGGGATATAGAGGGTGAAACTTAAAGGAAATGTAGCCGAAATCTCATGGATGGAGAATAGGAAATTATTTAGAATAAAACACTGCCAACTGGAATTCAAACGCCAGGATTCCCGTCACCGACAAACTAGACTAGATTATTTTAAAGTTTAGTTCACATGCCCACCGATGTGGGTCTATTATAATTTAGTCGTACCAACAAACCTTTTAGGAATACATAAAGTATAACTGTATAGTTGCAAACATAATAAAAAGAAAATCACCAAATATTTCCCCACCCTTTCTTCGTGTGAATGTTGGTGTATTTCCTCTCAATTCTATCTATCCCATCTATAACCAACTTTCGTAGTTGATGTATATGAATACAACCCGAAGAGCTAGTAAGACATGATGAAAATAAAATGTTGATCTGACAAGACGCTTTACAAGGTGAATGGTTGCCTGAATTTGAGTAAAACAACCAAAACAACAAATAAACTCGTTGTTTTTCAGAGTGGATCGGTCCGGGAATTTCACTCCTAGCTATGAATGGAGGTTGCGTCTCGAGAACACAGTCTGTACTACTGGACGATAAGGATCCGTAACTAGCCATCAACATTTGCATTGTACCTTCAACCCAAGGCGGATAAAAGACTGGAGAGAGTGATTTTATGAGGTTGGAGAGTTCGGTGTGACGTAACCCCGGTCAGGTGTACTGGCAATGGTCTTCCTAGATAGTATTTCCCCTTAAAAATGTGGGTACACTTATCCTAAACTCTACTTGTATAATCTTAACTCTATTAGTGTAATTATATGCGTATAGCCCGGAGGAGTATCGAGACGTGGAGCAAAAACAAACTATAATTATAATATATTCAGCCGCCTTTTCGTATTCGCTTAGGTCAGAGATCTCAAGTCACTGATAGCCAAAACAGTCCCGTGGTATAGTGGTCAGTGCATCTGGTTATGAACCTAAGGGTTCCAGGTTCGATTCCTGGATGATACCGTGAGTATTTTTCCTGAAAGGGAAATTATCTCAACGGTAGCCAAGGTTTGATTAATGAGGCTTTTGTAATGTTTAAGATAACTCCTGTCTCCATTATCATCACAACATCTCATTGCGGGTACGATGTACCCTAGGCAACGCTCTGTGCCACCAGAGTGGTTAACAGTCTACACACACAGGTGATCCCACTAGATAATAGGCCTACGTATCCCTTCCGGTCAAAGCTGCCATTGGCTAAAGAAAAAATCTGACATCTGATACAGTTATTGATTATTACACACAATAACTTGTATTATGTTCCAGACATATGGGTGCTGTTCTCGTACTTAATGAAGTAGAGAATCTTGTATGTACTAAAATAATCATGTTAATTATCACTAAATAACCAGCGTCTACGAAAAATATATATGCCTAGCATGCTCTCGGTCAATGTTTTCATTTCTATTTGGATAATAGTTAATGTTACCAATAAAATTATATTATTTTTTAATCTGACTCTAACAATAGCCTTAAAAGGTATAAAGCAAGTTCAATTTCAAGGGAAATATGTTCAAAATAGATTAATGCTTCAGTGTCTAAAAGTGTTTAATTTGTTATACTTCAAGATCTTTAGTTCTAGCAAAGATCCTTGATATGTCCCGGCGTGTCTCCCCCGCCCACCCCCTCCCCCTGCACCCAGCAGTGTCTGGGCAAACCTTTTTTTTATCGTACAAGGATAGGGCCTGATTTAGAACCATCTTTCCGTGGAGTCTTAATTTATTCTAGAATTTGATGACAATCGGTATAGCCGTTGTTTCTGTATGTTTTTGTTTTCAAAAAATGAGCCCATACATAGCCGGACATGCGCCAAATTCGAATGATCCTTCATTCTTGTATGAACCGGAAACCGGGTAAAAATTTTGTGTTAGCATACATTGAAATTTTAGTGTGTAGTTTGAAACAATACGGCATTTTATGAACTAAGATTAAAACCATTTCCCCCAAACCTTTTTTTAAAACAAACTATTTGGTTTTCCCTAGGAGCCCGTCCGGGTGATACGCATATATATTAATTATTCAAACGAGCTAGGAATCAATAAAGTAGGCTTTAGAGTAAATGTACTTGCATTTTCGTGGAGATAGCGTGAAAAATCATTTGAGAAAAACCACCCTAAGTAAACCATACCTGGATCTTAATCTTGACCTACCCATTACCAGCAAACTAAACTAAGCTAGCTTGGCATTGAGAACGCACGGGTGCGCTAAAAACTATGACCTTTACTTCTACCAAATTAAGCATAATTTTCCGTTTACGCTACTCGTTTTTGTAACAGTCTAGTTAAATGTACACACGGTAATATCTCACGTGAAATGAATTCAGTATTAAATTAATCACCGAATTATTGCCCATGTGTACGGAGCATTACACACAATAAACTACGGTATATTATATCCTGGTTGGATGCCCCTCGAATGGGAAGCTACAAACCTACTTCACTTCGGGTACGCCTGGGAGCGCCAGTCTCTTTTCGACGTCTCTCACTGATTGGTCCCCTCCCTGCGCGGCCAGGAGGAAGCCGAGAAGAGCAAGTGAAAGAAAGAAAGAAAGAGATGTGATGACATGACTTTAGAACCGACTATCACAAGCTAAAGTACCACCTATAGTTTCAGTCCGCTCTCTCGTATTTCTCGAAGCACATCTTCCTTCGTAGACTCGGTCCGTGGGGAAATAGAAGGACCCTTTGCAAGGCTTTACTCGAGTATTTTACTGAACAAAGATTGATATGAAGGGAAAGGTAATTCTTGAAAAGAGTGAATACTACTTTTAGGCAACTTGATGAATAAGATAACTTGGCAATGTCATCACTAATTTTATTTTTAATTCAGGCTATTTAACGTGCACTTTTCGAACCGACTTATTGTATTAGCCCACGAATTAAATACTAATTTAGCTTTGAAACAGACACAGTATCGAGTTTCCAGGCAGTTAATTCATCAATGTGATAGTGTTAAGACCCAATCTCAAATTTTTCGTACTTACTGGGAATTGAAACCGGTCCCCTTGGATCTAAAGGCTGACGCATCATTGACTGATCTAAGATGTCCAAAAATACCAGTAGTTGTTTTAAATAAATAATGGGGCAAAGGGAGGAGTAGAGATTCTCTATTTTCAAGCTTTGTAGCTCAGTTTGTAGTTTTTCTACAGTTGAGTTTTGAAATAAAAATACATTCTAACTATATATGTAATCTTATTTTTTATAACACATAAACTACATTTGTAGCTGAACAAAACCTTGAAAATAAGCTCAGAATTAATCCTAGATGGATTTTAAAATATAATATTTTTGCGTAAAGAATACATATTTATTAAATTGGAACAACACCATTCACATGTTAATCTTATATTAATAAAATGAAGAGTTTGTTTGTTTGCTTGTCTGTCTGTCTGTATATCATGAGCATTGCCCGATATCTACCGCAAGCAAAGGACATACATTTTAAAATAAGTAGTCCTATAGTACAAACATGTGTACCTCGAAGTTGTAATTTTTTAATTTCTGACCAGATTTTTTAAATTCGCTAAAAAATGAGTCAAAAGAAATAAAATGAAGTTTTTTTGCCTTTTTGAAGCAAAGAAACGCTTTGCCCGGTGTAACCATGCAACTCTTGGCACATTTGCTAGTTTCAACTCTATTTTAAATTTTGATTTTAAAATTAAACTGCTTTGCTTAAGGTTACATAGTTTTTGGTTAGATGCAAACGCCTATTGATTATTCAAACTTAATTATTTTACTTTGGGAAATTTTGGTTTGAAAACATTTTGAAATGGTACTTTTGAGCATATACTTTGCATTTGGTTTATAAAAATACAATTAATATTGCATTGATAAATAAACAACAAACCTTGTTTTTATTTTTGTACACTACGTCTTACGTCCATATATTTCCACTTAGTTGGGATGATTCAGGTAGAATTTAGAGGAAATGTTCCCACATATTAGTGGAGGGAGAGTAGGAAATAATTTAGGAAAAAACACCTTAAGTACAACCAGCCATGATTTGAACCCCAACCTACCCATCATCAGAAAAACCGACTATACGAACTTGACGTTTAGTCCACGTCCCCACCGATGCGGTTTGTCTTGCTGATAGCAAATTGGTGAACGAGTGAAAACTCCACACTAAATCTACGAACGCGTGGGTGGCTTTATTTTTTTCAGGCATGTCACACACTCGTGTCGTTGGCGTGTGGGACCTACTGATCACGCTAGAGTCCAAGCGATACTCCCACCTTATAGGTCTCCTCTTAAATTCTCTTGGTTCTATTTTAACATGGACCTTCTGGAGAGTGGAGATCCTCTGAGGTATAGTTGGTTCGCCAAAGGAAGAGCTTTATCGGACAGATTAAGAAGATACTGTGACATGGAGGTCGAGGTTCGAATCCCAGTTGCGTGTACTAAGATTTTTTTACAAAATAGTCTTTCATTCTCCCTATACGCAAATGCGGAAACACTTCCTCTAACTTAAACCTTCCTCATTCTTGATCCATTAGCCTAATTAGTACATAAGTTTATAACCTGAATAGGTGGTAAGACTAGGTGCTTAAAAAAAGCTACTATATTCGATTTATTGTACCCAGACGTTAAGGAGTGCTTTCTTAACCGTCCCTTTTGATTAAGTATGACTATTTGGATATCTGTAAAATAATATTATGTCAAGGCTAGCCCAAATTTATTTGTCACACGCTCCTAAATGTTATTCCAACGGCAATCTGACTATATATCTTTTGACGTCTGCAACTGTAAAAACAAAAAATGGCCGAAAGAGTCGTGGATTGCCTCACTAAACGATTTTCTTCACTCTCTTGAATTTTAAAAGATACTATTAATAGTGACCTATTCTTTTTCTCCGAAATATTCATGCCCTCTTTGTGTACAAGTTCTTTAGAAAACCGATTATGACGGAATTAATTAAACTTGGTTGAACAAAGGTGTTCAGAACGTAGGCCATTTTTCATGTTAAGGGTCTTTTAGAAAATACAAAGACATCTTTGCGGCCAAAATGATCAAGTGACATTAGTAATATTTTATAGGAATTGATAATATCTATCAAAAGTGACCACTTAATCTAACATGACTTGGCGTATGAATACTTGAAAGTATATTTAGTTATTCTTTTGGATGTAAAATTAGACCCTCCCTATGAAAATTGATCCGCGCCTATTTGTAAAAAGGATGCAGTTAGGTAATACTTGGTAATAATTTTAATATTGCTAATATTTATGTTTAATTTGTAGCACACTCTTGCAGTGATCTAAACACGTCTCACTTAGTCTGATTTGTAGGTAACGAGGAGGTCATGGTTTGAATTCCTGCTGGGTGCACTAAGGATGTTTTTCCTTTATAATTTCCAATCTTTCTTTACACTAATGTGAGTATATTTCCTCTAAATTATACCTTCCTCATCTTTATGTTTGATGCATTAAAATTATCATCATCTTCTAAAAACTTTATATCATTAAAGCAGTAAAATGTATCTAAATTAAGCCTAAAAATGGTTGTACTTAATTTTTTGTACAAGGTATGTGATTCTAGGAGGACATCAGTGAATACTTTCAAACCTGAAGTAGGGGCTTTCTGTAAGTTTCTAACGAGCTCCACAATGAATGTAAAGAGTTACACGTACACGAAGACAATTCAAGAATCCATTCATTGATCTCACTTGCTTCCGTATAATTCGTTGCCAACATCTTTCATGTAACAGATAATTGTTTTAATTTTTTTAAATCTGAATCATAATATTATTCAGTTGCAATAGAAAATAGTGTTATTTGTTTTCTTTAAGGTGAAGATGTAGGGAACGTAAGTAAAGGCTAGTGATTTTGCAGGGTTTTCTTTTGTATCAAAACTTGTTTTTGGTCAAAAGAAATCAATATTGCTTTAGTACAGACATAAGAGTTTAATTTTTCCTCATGCGGTGACCACAACAGTTGTCAAATATCTGTCAAGGGTGTCTTGGAATTTAATAACAACCTTTTCTCTTCATTAAAAAAAAAAGTTTGTCATCCAATGCGCTAGACAAATATTTAAGAAATGTTGAGGTCACCCACCATGTGAAGAAATTTAAATTTTATGTATCTACCGAAGCAATATTTTATTTATTTTGGCAAAAAAAAAAAATGTTTTGACATAAAAACTGCAAAAATACTGGCCTTTTCTCGCGTTCTTCTCATACCCACCTTAAATGAAAGGAGTTCTTGGCGTAAATTATACAAGAGCTTGCAGCTGAAACAAACTAATAATAAAAACCTCATATTAATATCACTAGCATGTGCAAGAGTAGGTTAAGTAGTCCTGCGAGCATTCGTGCTGCATGAAATTTTACACATATTCCACGTATTACTATTCATCTGAGATATTAGCATATTTAAATAATGAGGTAGGTATGAGAAAGAATTTGAAAGGAAGTGTACCTGGATTTGCATAGAGGGTGATTTGTAAATGATTGAGAAGTACTCACCTCAACACATCCGACCAGTGTAAAACCAGACTATACGTGTTTGTCGCCTTTGTCAGCGTGCCTAACGGTGCAGGTTTGATTAGTCTAGGGTTATCTTTCAAACACTTGGCCACGGGCATGATGTCATGTGATTACGTGATCTTTTCAAATTATATTTCAGAAGAGACTCTAAAGAGTCAATCACAAACCTCAAATTTAATTTCCTTAGTTTAGCTTTAAGCTAAACGTTATATATGTGGGCTCGCACGTGTTCCAAAAATTGAGATTTTCTGTGAACCGTTATAATATTTCTTTAAAAATCAAAATTAAAACTATGTATATTTATAAATATTTAATCATCACCATGACGACCCGATTTAATATATTAAGGCTCAACTATGAAATAACCTGCTTCGGTGGCTGCATGGGTTAAAGCGTCACTCTCGTGTTAGACTAGACGGCTGATGACAGGGAGATCGGGGTTCAAATTCCAGTCAGGTATACTGAGGGAGGTTTTTACAAAATTGTTTTACATTCTACCTCTACGAAAATGCAGGTACAGTTCCTCTAAACTTAGCGTTCCTCATCTGTAAATCATTAGCGTAATTAGACCATATGCTATAACATGAACAGGTAGTAAGATTCGGTGCTAAAGAAACCCTGTGTACACCCATATTTAACTTATATGTACAGTACTTTATGGAGACTGTAAATCTTCTTTAGTTCTCTCGGGACAATACCTTTCAAATACAGTCATTAAAAAAACAAATGCCGTGTACTGTACCTTCGGTCACCTAGTAACTTAATGTCAAAGGTAATGAGGACTTCAATGCAATCTTCACTGAGATTACTTCTTTCTAAAATACCCATTACAAATGTAACGCGAACAAAACAACCTAGGTAATTTAAAATAGTGACTGACACAATAATAAGACAAAATATTTAACACTTAACAAAGAAGCAACCGTATTTAACACTTAACAAAGAAGCAACCGCACCACGGTCTATTGTGATGGCTTAAAAAGTATGTCATTGGTTGAATGAAGTTACAAGTCAAGCAAGATTCCAAAGTTCATTTACCACTATTGAGCAGAATTAACTGGCGAGAAAGGCTACTTAAGGGTGTTTCTTACATTAAGGGGACCATCATTTCACAGCAGTCTTCATCATGAGAATTGCAGTGCTGAAGTTTTAGTCCCTTTAAAATATTTCTCAATTATCTTAAAATGCTCTGTTATCCTACTAAAAATTACTTTATTTTTTTAGAGGAAGGATGGGTTTATGTTTTACTACTGCGACATTTTTCGTAAAAAACAAACTAGTCTTACCTTTTCATGGATTTGCTTTAACTTATAAAACTTAAAATGGGAGTTGGGTCATATCAACTTTTTCTCAAATCCCAAATTTGAATCTTAGATTTTTTTAAATTATTATTTTTCATTTATTTGAGATGTTTAACGTGCACTTTCTGAACCGACTCATTATATCAGCACACGACCTATAAATTATTTTAAATCTAGAACAGACACAATACCCAGCCGCCGTCTGTTTATTCATCAATGTGAAAGGGGAGAGACACATTTCATCCATGATAAAAAAATTCAACCATGAAGAATCGAGCGCGAGAAACTTAGTTCATTAGACAGACAGGTTACCGAATGAGCTAAGGTGTTGGACTCGGACTTAGAAAAAATTACTAGAATAAAACACAAATTTTTCCA
>CABEEJ010000376.1:79018-117217 GCA_901482245.1 Timema douglasi | reverse complement strand
ATCTATATATATATATATATATATATATATATATATATATATATATATATATATATATATATATACACTTGGCGCAGTGCGTGTACATCATTCGGGAGGTAAATCTAACCCTTAGTGTTCTGTTTGTCTGGTTATTACTAAAATAATGCTGAGCCAGGAATAAACATGCTAATATCAAGTAATTTGATTGCTCAGTCCTAGTATAAGATAGTTCTCGAGTTTCCTTCCCTACCGTTTAACCTCAAGCGAATGTTCTTACAGTTTTTCTTAGTTACATTATTTCCCTTAGATTAACTAGCCACTATACTGTATATCGCATTAAGCATATTAATAAGAAATGAAATTATTCTGACCTACTATTAGGCTTGAAAGGCATTTAATACCTAAGTAAATGGCCCTAACAATATTTGTGTATTAATCCAATAACTCGCATCCTGCCTTAACTTCTATATGTTCATTGATTAAATAATAGCACAAACCAAATTACGAGTAGTGAACTGCCTTATAAGTATCTTTTGTAATAGAACAAAGGTCCCCTATAAATGTGATGGACCGCTCTATCCACCCATTCAAGGGACGGCTCTCTATTGGTTCGTACTTATACCAATAGGGCTTAGGTAGAGTATGACAGAAAGAAAGTTTTATAAAATACAAACATATTTTTAGGCAAATATTTTTCTTAATTGTTGGTAGAACTAATATTCCACAGGTATACAGGGTATATTTTAATTGGTGTCAAATATTCTAGGGGTGTAGTCCCATCCACGAAACAGTAAGAAAATTATTATAAACATGAGTGGGGAAAAGCTTAATTACTAGGATAGGAGAAGCTTTATTTTTAAATGTATAAGTAAGCAACAAGAAGTAATGTAACTAAACAAGACAAATTTTAACAGAAATAAACAAACTCACAAGACAAAACATTTTGCTATCAAAATTGTTAAAACATAATTTTGAACTACTTAGATGCATCCTCTGAACCTTCATTTCATGCTTTGTTTTACTCCGTTGGACACACAGAGCCTGGATTCACGTACGGGAGCAAATAGTTGCGCCGGCGCAAGTTTGAAATATGTGCCCAAATCCCTATTCACTAAAAGAAGCGAGCGCAATTTGAGAGCAAAGTTGCGCCTTTTACTTGCCACCACTCAAGAGTAGGCGCAACTATTAAAATCACGATTGTCACTTCACTACATATAAATAGCGGCATATTTACTATTTGTGTAGGCTACAGGCTCATCCTGTTATCTAATTAGTAAATATCAAGGTGCTATGATTTGGTGTGTAATATTAAACCACCGTCCTAGGTTAAGTTTGTTTTGAGTTGAGTGCTGATAAAATAAGTTTAGGCTACTTAGAAAGAGTTCGCGTTAAATACCTTAATATAATATCTGGCCATAATGCGTATGAAACTATTACAAAACCTTACCATAATTAACATTTAATCGTTGTTAGTATGCCAACACCTTCCCCTGGTTGAAGGACGACGCTCGTGATCTTCCAGCTAGAAGGACCTCCGGTTCGAATCTAGGCCAAGGAATGTAAGTGGGATGCAGTGTATGAGTGAACGACTGCCAGTAAGTGTTAGCCACTGGTAGTCCCGCATCTAAACGTCTCTAAATCAAATCCCGGATGGGAAAAGTCAGGACACGAATGGTTAGGGTAAGCGCGCGTATAAGTGGATCCTAAAACTACAGCATAAGTTAGTTTACATATTTGTACCGCGTCTTTCTACCATACCGGAATATCTGAATTCACGTTGATAGAGTAGGAATGAGGAGGGTTGAGTTTAGAGGGATTGTACCCTCATTTACGTACGGCGAGATTGGGAAACCATTTAAAGAAAATACACACTCCGTTTACCCGAACGCGAGTTGAATCCCAACATCCACATTACTGGAAAATCAAATCAGACGAAGTTGACGCCTTAACCCACGTGCCCACTAATGTGGGTCACATAATTTTGTTTCCTCAGCTTAACCATTTTATTGTAAACTATCATTGACTTTCTGATAGATCAAAGCCATTTTGAAAGTTATTCAAATCACAAATGATAATAGTTCTTCTATGTGTGAGCGAAACTTCCGTTTTAATGTATTTTATTTAGGCTCTCTAGATCAAGTGTGCTAAATTATTAGCAAAAGGGATATTAACGTCTTAGTATAATAATTTATGGGGATTAAGGGGCAGTTTATGCTTATAAATGCATTCGAATTAACGTGAATAGAATTTAGGAAAAACACAGTGAATATATTTTGTGGATACTGACGGAGAGGTCAGAGCTCAAATCTCGGTCGGGTTAACTGGAAGATGGTTTACCAAATGTGGTTCTAAATGTGAGTTTCTCATCTTCTCTCAAAGCTAATGTGGTTGCATTCCCTCTAAAGGATCCATACCATTAGGCTCGTAGATAAGAGAGTCAATTTCGTATTGTTCTGGTTTACTAGTGATGGAGAGCCTATTGCTAGAGTTATGACTGAGTGTATTATAGTAGTTTCTCCATCCACGTAAATTCAAGTGCATTTACTCTCAATTCTAGCGTATTTATATATACCTCATTATTATAAATATGCGACTAGTCGGGGCGGATACTAAGATACCACGCATAAAACAAATTTCATCCAAGTTACCCTTCTAATCCTTTTGTCCTTAAGTTAAGTCGATGGCAATTCTTGTGTTAAATGGACTAAAAAAAAAAGTGTGCAACATACAAAATACTCGTCTGCTTCGGAGTTCAGCCCAATTAGAAAATTCAGGAAAGTTTGGAGCACGAAAAACAACAATTATTATGTTGAACCTTTTTCTAGGTCTACGCCTTACTACTCATCCGGGTTAATCGCATTTATTTACTCAAATGTGTTAGGGATTAATAAGGTAGAATTGAGAGGAAATATAAGTGAGTTTTTGTGGGAAGAGCTGAAAACCGTTTAATAAAAACCACCTTCAACCTCGCTACACCTGGCAGGGAGATGTCATCTTGGGCCGTATTCATACTCCAGCCTCGTTAGTCAACATGAATGCCCGGCATACGAAATAATAAATAGCTCAGGTCAAATGGGGGTTTGGCTTACATAATCTTGACTATATATACGGCCCTTAACAAGTGTGCCCTCTGTTGCGGGTCATGTTATAACTTAAAAAAACAAAAACAAGAGCGTGCGATCGTCTGGACGAGTGCTGTGAATGCACTCGAAGGCTCTCGTTCTTGAAAGGAAGACGAGAGGCTCACGGTGTCTCGTACCCCAGCACTTTCTAGCACGAGGATGACCTCTGATCCGATACTCTCACATTGAAACATTGCGCAGTAATGTCCAATAAACAGGGGATAATGACTGGCCGCAAACCTCCACATCTCACGGTAGCCGGGGAAAGTTGATCTGCTATTGCTCATGCGCAGACAGTTCAAAACCGGACCTCCTCCGTAGAGTACACAGGAGCGATATCTTCCCTCGCCGTCAAGTATTGTCTCTTAATTGTGTAGTCGTGCACCTACACACAGAAATTACTGAAATATGGGGAAACTCGTTGCTTATAAATAGGTTACGTACCTTTATTTTAATTCAAATATAATTAAGACTCACGCCGGTGAGCACATGGACAAAGACTTCAATCTGGTCTTGTTCTGGTTTACCGGTGACGAGCAGGTCGGGGTTTGTATTCCAGCCAGGTGTACTGAGGTGTTTGTTTCTTAAATTGTTTCCGTTTCTCCTCACTCCTTCCCCCGCAAAAGTGGGTTCCCTTCCTAAAAATTCTACTTTCATTACCCTCACCCAATTAGTGTAGATAATCAGATAGCGCGGACAGGAAGTGGCACGCGGAACACAGAAATGAACATTGAAGGCAGCCTCATAAGATATTTTTTAGCTTATTTTTATAAAAAAATGTGTTATTTAAATCTTAATCAAGAGATAATAAGATGAGGAATTCTAATTTGAGGGAATGCATCTGAGAGAGAGGATGGAGAATTATAATGATAAATCACATGTGAAAAACCACTTCCAGTGTGTCTTGCCAGGATTCGAACCATACAATAACCAGTCCTGCGAATTCAGTCTACAGCTCCATTCAGTTAGGAGGCTTTTTTTTACAGCTATAAAAGTTAGTAAAACAAATTTAATATATTTAAACATAAATTAATGTGGTTTGCAGTTGTCACTTTTGATTTATATTACATACAGGGTGTATTTTAATTGGTGTCAAAAGGGCGTGCTTCCATAGACCAACAATCAAGAAATAGTCGTGTAAACATGTGGCCAAACATGCTTTGTTTTAGTTATTAGTAATACCCCAACGTCTGGGTCGGAACGAATAAGGAAGTATCGAGATTTTGGAAGCGGTGCAGCGTATTTACATAAAACCCCTCCGGCTGCGCGCCGATTCAGCCACACCCGATATGTTTAATGGTGTTGGATTGCAATAACACAAGACTACGCGGCTGCACCGGCTGCCTGCATCTTATTATCCGTTCGGGATATACGCTTATATACTAATTACGCTTGTGGTTGTAGGGATTAGAAAAACTATTTTTATAGGAGGGTGACCTGGTGGTCTAGGGTTAAGGTGTCAGACTTCTGTGCTGGCGGCCGGGGTTCAATCCTTGGTCCCGGCACAGATTTATCTGATTACCAAACCCTTCCTTCACCTCTGACAAGACATCTTGTGAATGTGGGGAATGCCAGGCCTCCACCGTGGTTCGGATTCCACGTTAAACTGTAGGTCCTCCATTTCATCTCACAATCACCCTAGCATTACACATTAGCGTAAGTGCGTATAACCCGAACGCGTAGTAAGACGTGGTGCTAATAATAATAATAATAATAATAATAATATATTTATAGGAAATGTACCTGCAGCTGTGGGGGGAAGGGGGGCATAATGGAAATACATTTATGGAAAACCACTCTCTATACACCCGACTGAGATTAAAACCTCGATCTCCTCGTCATCGGCAGTCTAGTTTATCACGAGAGTAGTACATTAGACCACGCGGCCCCCGAAACGGGTCTCCAATCACTCTTTAAATGTGTTTAACTTTTGGTCTAGACTCGGTCTTTAATTTGCTTGTTTTTTTGGGTTTATCTTATCAAGGTGCACCACCAAGAATAATTTACGTATCACTGATGGTACACGTGCCACAGTTTGGGAACCACTGATTTATACTATTAGTCTCCAAACATTTTTGATCACGGATCACTATATTAGTAAAAATAAATACTTATCATACACCCACAATAAATATATAAACATACAAGACATACAAAATAAATGTACTCTATAATATACACATAGAAATAATATAAGATGCGATGAACTGATAACTGAGAATCACGCATGCAAGATGGCCCTTTATGGTGGGTATATTAAATATTAGTTAAGATTATTTAATTTAATTTAATCCCTACATCCCAATGGGCCGTCATACGTGCCCCGATATATTGTCATACGCACCCCATTACTTCGTTACGTCAACATCAATGGCTCGTCATGCCCCCCACATTTTGATGACCTCTAGTGACTCCTGGTAGAGTCCTGAGCTATAGCTCATTCGGTACCACTTCTGCCTATTGATCTTTTTTGAGTCTGGATTTTATTCCGGGCATGGCCGAAATAAATTATCATCGTTGATATTGGGGTCTCTTCTCTCTCGTCAATGAGTTGGCAGTCTAGATCCGGGATATTGTGTCTGTTTTAGTACTAAGTTAGTTTACAAGTTGAAGAGTGATCGAAACATTCGGTTCAGAAAGTGCACGTTAAATACCTCTAGTAGAAAATGTGCGAGTAAAATCCAGTTGTTAAAATAAATAGCACCACACTTCATTGCCAAACGTCCTCGGAAAAGTCGTCGACATTGACCTTCTGACATCGAAGGAAGAGAAACCGATAACCAGGCGATAAATAACCGCCAAGAATTTGTTTTCAAGTCACTGAACCGTTTGAATTGAGTTAAACCTGCCCGACTCAACCTGACGACTCAAGGCAATCGGGTCATTGTCCTACTTGGGATAGACATCGGACTTCGCTCTTCGTGAGAAATCTTACCCTTTTTTTTATTTATCCTGGTTTAATGTGTATGTCTGTGTGTGAACATTAGAAATAACCTATATCTCATGATTTGTAGGTAACACTTTGTTTCGTCTGTGTGTATAGTTAGTTCGATTCAAGAAGAACCTTTTAGAGAGTCTCAAAAATAAATGTAGATTATCACCTTTTATTTAGTTTGAAATTGTCGAAATCGGCAACTAACTGAAATAAAAATACACCAAATTAGATTTAGTAATTATTTTAAACTCTCACCATTGGATACGTGGAAAAAAGCGTTGGTATCATCGTGTCTTTGATGGGTAAGTTGGTCTTCGAGTTCCTGTTGGGGTTGCCCACTCTCACTCCTTGAAAATGCAGTTATACTTTATATAAATTCTACCTCCCTCATGGGGATAGACTGAACGGGTAGAAAGAAGTATAGCACAAACAATCAATAAATAAGAACACAATAGAAAGATTATTTGCAGGGGCTCCAGAACCGGGGGGAGGGGGGGGCTAGGCCCCCTTGATTTTATTTTAGGGGCCTGGGACTATCTTAAGCCCACTCTCCCGATATTTACCATCCATATTAAAAATGCGTGCATAAAACGGTTTTAAATTGTTTTTTAACTATCATACCTACCTATTCCATGCCATAGTGCGCAATTGAAAAATAAAATTAACTATCAATACTCCGACTACCATCAAATTAGTACTTTTAAGTAATGAACTGTCACTAGCCTAAAAGGGCGAGGAGTACACCTCTTCTTCCTCTCATCTTTCCTAAGAGTTTGTTTTGAAGGGCAGCTTAACATTCTTAGTCACAATGACAGGCAATTGGATTTGTATTTATACAAAGTTAGGCAGATTACATTCCGCAACAATCTCTAAGCCCCAAGGTAATGCGCAGTGTATAAGCATTGCCATTCTTTTGTGTACTGGTATTTCAACGTGAGTGACTTCAATAAAATATGAACAAACTTGGCAACGCTACATGATTGAATTTGCCAGGATTTATTTGAGTTCCTTACACTGCAGTCATTTTAGTTGAAGAAATGAAAACGATAAGATGGTGAATGTTTCATATATAAGAGTAATTTTGATTTGATTTACTGATGGCATGTGCATATTTTTATTGAAATATTATGTAGATAGACCAGAAAAATATAATGTATTAAGACAAATTTATAACTAGATAATGTTTTACTTGCTGTTTCCTTTGCCATATCCTAGTTTGTAGTATATTTTAGAATAAATGGTGGTCTTAAGTAGTATCATCATTGTTAGTTTAGATCTTGGTATATTTGTAGTGTTATATTTATATTGATTTTGTACTTGCAGGTCATTAATTTTTTTTATTTCTTATAGAGAAAAACTATTTCTAAAATATTAAACTAATTGATATTGAAAATGCTATAATATTTACTTCCTTAAAATTGCTCAAAATAGCATGAAAGACCCGTTCAGAGAGCTTCTAGAATCATCACAGACTTAAAATTATCCGGGTAGAGGCCTCCCTTTCTCTTGGTCTGTTGAGCTTCCCATCTTTTAAAGAGCTTCCAAAACCACTGGTTATTTGACAGTTATAAAAGCTACTAAAACTACTTTTATACTCAAATATATTAAATAATATTATTTGCATCTATGACTTTTGATAGATATTACAAATGCTTATAAAAGAATATAATTTCACGTTTTTTTGTTTTACTACAAGAAAAGTATTTTAAACATTTTCTTTAGATCTATCTTTCTACATCAGTTCCACTTTCGTTGAACTATGTGATAGTAATTTTCCGTGGCAATTCCACTACATTTGAACTGTTAGATAATGTTATTTATATTGTGATCCCACGTCTAAAAATTATTAGATAAGGCTTTTCCATATGGCAATCAGTTCTCCTATATTTGAATTGTTATATAAGGTTTTTTTTATAGTAGTTCAACTATATTTGAACTGTGAGATAAGTTTTTCCTACGGTATTTTCACTATATTTGAACTGTGAAATAAGATACTTTCTATGACAAGTCTATACATTATCTTAACTGTGAGTTAAGGTTCATCTTATGGTGATTCCACTATATCTTAACTTTGAGATAGTTTCTTTTCATGGTTATCACACTCTAATTGAACTGTGAGTTCAGCTCTAACGCAATATTTAACTCTACTATGCGTTATTTCAAATTATAGTTCACTCCAAAATAAAGTTGAAAGATTCCTAGAGGGCTGATTATTTCCTCAACAACCCGATATTTTAAGTTTTATTAATTAAAAAAAAATATGTGAATATGTAACATTAGCTTATTTTTAACGAAGTTTTAAGCATACGAGTATTTGCGGAGCTATGAGACTGGGCTTGATAAAAAAAGAGCTTTAGCCTTCCTCTGAAAAAACCATTTTTTCAAAGCATGTTCACAACAAAATATTGTAGGGTATTTGGAAACTAGCAGCGAGCTTTTCTCTTTACCTTGATATAAGAAGTATTGTAGTTTTCTTACCCCTCTTTCTTATTAGGGCACCCTACACGATCAGTAATACTGTCAGTATTACCGAGTCAGTAATTCCGTCAGTATTGTCAAATGCAACGATAACGATGGCATGACCCTACACGGTCAGTATTAATGACAGTAATACGGACCGAACTTATACGAACTCAAGTTGGAAACAACTCAGTGGAGGTCTAACTCGATTAGGAAAACATTATTATTTCTTGAAAAAACTCAACGTTTTTACACTTCTTAAAAATGAATAACATGGAAAAAGCGTGTTTAGCCATCATATTATGTCTAAGTACGAAGAAGACTGTGAGACGTAAGCGTTGGGTGAAGGAGTGGCTAAAAAAACGTGATCAATACTCACATATAAATTTATTAAGTGAGATACAACTTACCCATGCCAGTGATTACCAGAATTACTTTAGGATGAGTTCAGAAACTTTCAACATTTTAGCAGACAAGGTGAAGCCCTTTTTAGAGAGAAATAATACGAACATGAGAAATTGTATTTCTGTCGAAGAGAGATTAGCGTTGACCTTAAGATACCTAGCAACAGGAAGACATTTTGAAGATTTAAAATTTTCAGTCATAATATCAACATCGTCAATCAGCTATACAGTCCTGGAAACATTTAAAGTGCTAATAAAAGTTCTGCAAAACTACATGAAGGTAGGTGGATGAATAAAATATTGCTTATATAATTTTTAACATAAATTTAATCTAATTTATATACGTGTATTTTATTCTATTAAGGTTGTTCATTATTGTACGTTTTTAAATTACAATTACAAAATAGTATTATCAGTGTATGAAGAAAATAGAGACTTAAAATTATGCTCTTTATTTGATAAAAATAATGTATTGCCATATTCGTAAATTATCCATACTATTTTATATTTCAGTTTCCAACAACAAGCCATGAGTGGATTCAGATCTTGAATGATTTTGGAACAAAACACCAATTTTGGAACTGCGTGGGAGCAATAGACGGTAAACACATTCCCATAAAACCCCAACAAACTCAGGCTCTCTGTACTACAACTACAAAGGGTTTCACAGTATAGTACTATTAGCTGTGGTGGACGCCAACAAGAAGTTCATCATGGTGGACGCTGGAATAAACGGTTGAATATCTTATGGAGGTGTACTTTTTTATTCCAAAATTGGAGAACTGTTAGAACCAAATCTTCCAGATCCTTCACCGATACAGAACACTACGGAAAGCTTCCCGTTCGTTTTTGTTGCTGATGAAGCTTTTGCGTTGAACGTAAATTTAATGAAGCCTTACCCACTGAAGATACCTCTGACCAATAAACAGCGGGAATATAACAAACACCTATCTCGTGCTCGAGTAGTTGTGGAGAACGCTTTTGGGATACTGGCAACTAGGTTTGGAGTATTCCAGAAGCCAATATGTCTAGATCCAGAAAAAGCTACCATAATTACGCTGGCTTGTTATTTACACATATTTATTTCTAAGAAAAGTGCCAACACATACTTTCCTTGTAGCAGTGACAGTACAGATGAGTGCACTATGTTACCTTTACAAGGTACGTCCCATAGAAACAGTTCAAACAACGCTAAACAAACCAGGACACGCTTCGTTAAGTATTTAAGCAATGAAGGCAAAATGTGAAATTCATGCTGTGAATGTTTGTAAATAAATAAAAACAAATATGTAAAAAAAAATCAATACGTTTGGTAGAAAGGTAAATTATTATTGGATGATTTGTTTGTAAAATAAGGGTTATTTAAAATATATATTACATTTATTATATATTTCTGTGTTTTTGATTTCTAAACAACTCCATTAGTTCGCGTTTACTCTCGAATTCCTCCTTGACATAATTAACATTCTAGATCAGGGTTCGCAAACTCTTGGCCCGCCCGACATAGCTGACCGGCCCGCGTAGCTGCAATACTTTTATATAGCTATACAGCTATGCAGCCCTGGAAACATGTGAAGTGCTAATAAAAGTTCTGCAAAACTACATAAATGATAGGCAGATGAATAAAACATTGCTTGTATAGTATTTAACATAGATTTAATCAAAATTAATATACATGTATTTAATTACTATTAAGGTTGTTCAACATAGTATTTTTAAATTACAATTACAAAATAGTATTATCAGTGTGTGAAGAAAATAGAGACTTTAAATTATGCTCTTCATTTGAGGGCTGACAATTATTTAACTGTGTTTCACTAGGATTAGGCTGACAGTATAGTGGCTCGTTTGAATGCTGGTGATGATAAGGAGAGGGTGTGTTATTGTAAGAAGGAATTTGACTGGTCATATTTGTAGACTCTGAAGTAGACGAATAATAAATGCTTGGACTTGTTAATTGAAAACTTTCATTTATTTTTACTGAGTCCTTGTGTAACGTTCCTAATTGAGCTTCGAATAAAACATCATTAATTGCCTTCTCTACGAACAATCGCTGCCTAGGATGAACATCTTTTAATTTCTTTGCCCACACTTTGGCAATGTCTAAATACTCATCATTGACATTTCCTTCTTTTGATGAATTCGCCAAATACTTACACGCGAGGCTGAGTAGCTCATTTTGTTTGGCTGTAGGGCCTTGTTTGTGTCTTTTGCTTCTTAGCCGGCTGTTGTGAAGGTAGGCCTACAATCGAGCTTGATGATGCAGCCATTGGTCTTGGGGTGGTGACCACTGTTGGTGTTTGTGGTAAAGGTGACCCACAGTGGTCCTCAGAATGCTGTTCTACCTGGTTAGCGTCCGTGCATTCAGCTTGTGGTGCCTGAAAATGAAGGATTACCCTCCTTTGTGGCAACCACTTACATGGTTACATTAGCTGGAAGTTCACACGAGCCAAGAAATTGTAGGGCGTTGAATACCCAAGATGTCGGTTGGTAAATCTCCTCGGATCCAGCTCCAGAGCGTTTTGACGCTATTTTTTTTTTTATCTCTTTGCGGTAGTTGGATCTCAAAGTATATATCTTTTTCCTAACATCTAACAACGGTAATGGTCTTTGGCACATTTAACACCTAATAACATTGTTTCTTCAACTGCACTGTCATCTTCATCGTTGCAGAGAGTAACGCCTTCAGAAACCTCCTCCATCGTTCGTGCTTTTACTTATACTGATGGAAAAACTGACAGTAATACTGATGCAAGCTCTCGCGCGTGGTATTACTGTCAATATCCCCCACCACTCAGCGATACTGATGGTTTTACTTCAAGAAATCTAGATATTCATCAGTACTTCTCATCATTCCATCAGTATTTACCCTACACGGTCAGTAATACTGTCACTATTTCTTAATACTGATCGTGTAGGGTGCCCTATTGACATGACAAAGGGCGGTTTTAGGTGAAGGGCGAAATGGGGCATGAGCTCAGACAGAATAGAATAGTAGTTCCAGAAAACGACACAGACCATTGTATTTTATGTCGTATGCCCTGATAGATACTTTCTCGCTGACCGAGACGGTTGCCTTAATCAAAGCAAGATGCAAGGAAGGAATGATTGTGTTGACATTAAAGGATCAAGAGCTTGTAGAGGTCAAGAGTTAATAAAAATAACATATGTATGGGACATCCAACAGCAGGTCCTGGTTTCACTAAAAGGAGCAATTAGATGTGTTGGTGCAACTTTGAAAGATGCATATGAATTCGTATTAACTAAATAAAAACGGCGCAGTTTGTAGAGAGAATATTTGCGCCATTTATTTGCGCCCATTCTAAAGTAGGAGCAACTTTTAAATCCTGCCACTTTGATCAAATAAAAATAATGGTATAGTACCGTATTGTAATGCCTCAGAATATACTTAGTTAACTGTACTCCAATTATGGTAAAATAATTAAAATAGAATACGTCGCGTAAAAACAGAATTTGTTTCAATTCATAGTAAGTTATATTGTTGACAAAATTATTAATCTACTGGAACTGTTGCATTTTTTAAGCATATAATGCCATAATATTCCTATTACTATTATAAAATAAAACAAAACAACATCAAAGAACACAAAACAACATTTTAAGAAAACATAAAATAAAACTAAACAGCATCAAATAAAACAAAACAACATCAAAAAACGAAACAGCATGAAATAAAAAATAATTTTGATATATTACTTTATATTTAAAGAGGTTTGGTATTCCTCTAGATACAACGACATCTCGTCATTAAATTGGCACTTGACGATATTTTTAAAACATGTTTTAAGGTTTCTTTAAACAAATATTGTGAAGCTTTAAACTCTAAGTACAGTACGATGTTTGAAAAGCACCCAGAAATATGCCAACTTTAATTAAATTGTTAGCTTATAAGAAAATATTTAGTAATATTTTGTATGTCCTGCCATTTTCAGTAGAGATTTGAAATAAAGTAGCATTGGCTTGGAAATAAATTCTTCACGTGGATCGGTTAAAAAAAGCGTAATTGACGTCACCATAGTTTTTTCCACTGCTCTTTTATAAAGCAATGCATCTTATTACCTGTCCAGGTTATACGCATATGTACTAATCACCCTTATGAGTCAGGGATTAGGAAGTTTGAATTTAGAGGAAATGTACCCTCATTTGCGGGGTGAAAACTGAAAAACCATTTTGGGAAAACCACCCTCAGGACATTCGAGCCCCGATTTACCTGTCATTGGTAGTCTAGTCTAACAAAAAAGTGACGCCTTAGACGATGTGGTCACCGAAGCAGGTATATACTAGTTTGTTGCCTATTTTAGTGAATAGAGAAATATAGTAAAGGAATAGGACGTTTCTTGGGGAGTATCTTAGGTGCAAAGTTGCAACATTTTCATACTTTCACCAGAGCAGATTTGCCCCTATTAGTGAAATGACTACCATCATTCATTGTAAGGGTTCAGGCAAATTGTGATAAAACAAGGGAAATTAGAGGATGGGGGTATTTTCCCGTTAAAAATAATTTCCCTTTTCCAGGAATAAATTTGCTTTCTTCTATATTTATTTCACTCCTGTATGAAATTCTCGAATAAGCAGCTAAAAACTGGCCTTGCATCAAAATCAATTTTTCGAAACAAGAAATATACAAGGTTTTGTTCAAAGTTAATATATTTAATTTAATTATTTAGTTTTTTGTTGGAGGATGACGCATTAAACTCAAAATACAAATAAAAAATAAACTCCAAATTGCGTATAGAAACATTCAACTTTCAAAAAATTCCCGAGGAAGGCTAATTGTAAATAGCTTAGAGACTCGAGGCATCCAATTTTAACAACGATTCCAGTGAAGGACCATTTGAAATAGCTTTTGATGACATTCAATTTCCAGACAATTTCTTGGGGAAGGAGTAGGCTTAATCCAAATAGCATTTAGAGACATTTAAATTTCAAAAACAATTTTCAAAAATTTGTTCGGGAAGGACCATTCCAAATAGCATCCAAAGGACATTATTTCAGGAGAGGACTTCTACAAAAAACGTATATAGAGATACATTTTAAAAAACGCCAGAAGGCCACTCCAAATAACTTATAAGAGCATTCAACTTTTAAGAAATGTCATGAGGAAGATCACTCTAAGCAACTACTAGGGGTATCCAACTTTTCCTCTGTCTAGATGTTTTTACTAGTTCCCCCCGTCACCCTTTAGACAAAATATTCCTCAAGTCAGTGGATCGGGCCACCCGGAATACGGAATAGCCCCTCAGGTATTCCTCATCTGTAATACTTTCTTGCTTACAGAGGAGCGTGTGAAGAGACGCTCTGCGCGTGCGCAACTACTGCAAGAAATATGGACGAGACGGTAGAGTCGGATTCTCCTCCCAAAAAAACTTTCTCTTTCACACCCTTCAGTTTTTACCTTCCTCTTTGTCTTCATCGTGGGTTTTATTTCCCCCCTAACTCCCTACCATCCCTTTCGAACTACTTATCCTTGAAAAACAAGGTGCATTTCCTCATTCCCTATGATTTGTATGCCAGCCACACTAGAGATGGGTGAAGTGTACTGTAAACTGTGGCCCGCGTTGGATTGGAAAGTGGCCCACGATGTTCGGTGCATAGGCGCGTCGGAGAAGAGCTGCTCGTGGTCAAGCTGATAGGGATGGGGGAGATTATAAGTACCAAATAGAACTTGAAACCATTAAGTATTTTTCTTGTAATATGTTGATTACTGTAAAAAAATATAGATTAGTCTAATTTATTATTTAATTTTAAGTGAATAATTCAGCGTTTATGAATTCATAAAAGTATCAACTCGAAATTGTAACAATTAAAAACACTCAAAATAGCCTACTCAAAATTTAATAAGATACTTAACTATAGCCTACCCACCAAAAAGGTACCCACTTTGATCGTAATATTTGACCAACACATTTTTGCCAGAGGTTAGCCTATGTTAAGTAAAGAAAGTTAAATTCCACCATTGATGGTTGGAAATATAGTGGGTGTGTTTAAGGATTCATAAACGCTTAATTATTCTTTCAAACCAAAAACACATAACTGTTACAATTCCGATTTTTTTACAGTAACTAACATGCAATACAAAAACTGAATTGTTACAGTTCAAAATGGTACTTTTCTGTCGTCTCACTGAGACTATAGTTAAGATTTTGTGTGTGTTTAGTAGTTTACTCATCTAACAAAATAAGCTGTCATCTGGTTGGTTACAAGGTTAGTGTGCCGGATTTTGAAGCCTTTGGAGGAGCTATACTCATTATGATTGGTTGTAATTGGAATAGTTTTCCCAGCTAAATAACCCTATTATCATCTTGTTGACAATCTTGTATTTAAATACTATTATTATGACAATTGACAGCAGTAGCTACTTTAACGACGCCATATTATTTGCACACAGAAAACTATCACTTACTCTAAGCAAAGATTAAAGTCCCTTAAATCTAATACAGGGCATGGCAATATGGAAACAATGTTTTTGTAATTGTATGCTTTTAATCTATATAGATTTGTTTTAAAGTGTCATATCCTATTATCTACGGATAATTTCATCAGCTTATAATGTAGGTATATCTGGGTTTGGTGTTGAAGTTGAAGTTATAGGTTATCATACTCAACTTGAACACAGGCCTACATTTTATGTGCTAGTTTTGTTAAGTTTGATTGAAAACCCCCGTAAGTGTTTATATTTACCACTCCTCAACAGCTATATCTCCAGACAATATGATTTTATCCCTAGTTCTTTATCATTATGCCCACTATAAAAATAGATGCCTAACCATTTATCCAGCTGAAGTCAAACGAGAGGGAGGGCAGTGTAAAAAAATTAAAATCTTTGCTTCTAACTGTTAAATAATAAAATTCATCTTGTGATTTGAAGGGAATTCTTGAGATTATGGTTAAAAGTGATTATGTACCAGTAAAACGAGAGCGGGACTCTTTGTTTTTCTGTGTCATCGTTTAAACTTGTATTATATTTTTTGCCCTCTCTACACACATAAACAAAAAAAATCTCCATTGATAACAAAATAAATATTGTAAAATAAATTAGAGAGGCCTATATAATTTAAACAAATCAACAAAGTATACATCAATCACAGATGAACATTATTTATAACATGAATATTCAAAGAATGTCACAACATGGCACCAAATTATTCAAAGTATTTATTAAACAATAGTTATAATTTTTAATATTATAAACGAACCCACCTGAACAAAACTTAACCTTTCAGGTGTCAAAACATTTTTCATAACATTTCGGGATCCTGAAGTCATATTTTTCAAACTACAGGTACTATTTAAAATATTAATTTTGCTATCATTGGAAATTTGCCTATTTTTTGTCTATGAATGGTAAAAAATATTAAATTTCTCATAATATAACCCCAAAAAAAATCCTACCCTTTTTGCATGCTGCTTCCATTATTTCTTTATAATAAAATATATACGCGTACATTTCCACACTCCTACTGGCCCCATGGCAAAAGCCACTTTATAATGTTCGCAATACTACTATTTGCTTACCACACCTTTTCATGAGTACTCCCCCACGTTTGTAAAAGAGAGCAAAGTGAGGCCACTGCAGAAGATTATATTGTACATTAATCAGCTCTAAAATATATGTAAAGCTTCAATTATATAATTTTACAGATTTTCCAACTATATTTGTTCACTGCATCACTTGGGTGAGTTTGGTTTAGAATTGAGCATTACCATATAGCAAAGTTTTTAATAATCTTGAATTTAGTATCAATGGATTTCCCATATTTTTGTGTTGTTTATATTAGTATGAATGTTATGATTTTCAGGTTTTTTAGAGAGAAAAAATCATCAAAAAGGTACGGTTCTTAGGTTTCATTTCCATTAATAATTTAAATTGAGGGTGACCAATTTGAACTAAATAAAGTAAAAGTTTGGAGAGGTGTATGCCTACAAATTTCAACACTCATAAGTTAGGACTATATTAATCTATAGTATAAAAATGTCACTGTGTTTAAGCCCAAGGAAAGAGTTCTCCTCTGAAGTTTATTCAGAAAATCATAGAAAAAACCCAAACTATATAAGGCCTAGGCCCTACTAACGTGTGTGGTACAATGTAATGTAAGTTAGGTATCAGAATATACGTAGGGTCAATAACGCTCATACGATTATTTAAAAAAAAAAAAATCTGTAACAAAAACTTATATAGTTAATGTACTGTAAAACATAAAAAAATGTAAGCCATCCATATTCTTAGACTATTTAATTGATTAATTAAATTTCATCGGCTTATATATTAAACACACAAACAGTTATTAGGTCTCTATTTAAACATTATAATATAAAAATCATGTTTTTAAATGTTTGTAGTAAAAACAAAATTAATAAGCCAAGTAACCTTCAAGTCTTAAAATTCAGTTCAAATAAATGTTTTGGTGGATTCTAACATTTAACCTTATTTCTATATGCAAGGTTGTCATTTATATATAGCTTATCTGTATATTTTGACAAAAAGTAGCCCAGTGAAGTGAATATTATAAAGTTATTTGATAAATATAACCTTTTTAATTGTTTATAAAAAAACTAATCAACCTACTAAAAAGTCTATGAAAATTAAATTACAATATAATTTTAGATATATTTATACATTTAAATAAAAGTTATCTATTACAACATAAACATTTTGATTAATTATTCATAAACTTAACCAAAAATAGTATATTAATGGCTTACGTATTTTTCTTATGGGATTAATGTGTATAGCCCACCCCCCCCCTCCCCCACGACACAAATTCCATATCCGTAGGTCTTTAGTCCGTACTCAGTGTCCCTGGTTCATAAGAAATTCTACTAGCGATTACAGAGTCCATATCCGTAATCACATGACCGTCTCAACCAATGAGATAGTAAGAGACTTAGTCCAATAAGAAAATTCTAAATAAAATCGTTTACAGCAAGGAGGGAGCGTCAGTAGTCAGCTGATCATAATATAAGAATTAAAGAAACCAAAAACATTTTTGTCGAGAAAACTTTCAGTATTATACTAAAATTTAGGTTAAGTACAATCACAAGAATATATATTTATTGCTCCATTTTAACTATCAAACTTAAAATAAATAAGTGTTTGCAATAGCCTGAAAATGCAAAACAGATGTACTAGTATTTTGGATGAAAACAAAATAATCACTTTTAATACTTTTGATAATAAGCGTGTTGAACCTACTAAAGCAAATCCAATATTTCCGAAAACTTGGTATTTCTCATTAAAAATAATAATCCTAGAAGCCGCACTTCCCAGGGTGTCTAGATTTTTAGAACAATGTTTCCATAGCGACGATTCCTCTCACTGCCATACGTTCTTTTATTCCAATGCGCATGCGCATATTTACTCGGCTGTGGTTGGTAATCCGTACAAACTAGTCCGTAGAAAGTTAAAGTTGGTCAACTTCTACGGAGTAAGGACTTACAAATAAGGACTCTGTTGCCAAAGCAATCTGATATTGTGGCATCGATTTCTTAAGGACCACGGACCTACGGATACGGAGTCTGTGTCGGGGCCTTAACACTGCAATGTAAGGTTGCTGTTTTTTTTTAAATATTAACTCAAAAGTAACAGTAAACGTTCTCAACACATATATTAATGTCGGTACCAGTAATGTAAATCTTAAAACTTAGAAATTTACTAGGAAGTCTTACCTGATAGGTAAACGTAAAGTAACCAAAGAATCTTCAGCCCCTTGGACCCATCCATTCGACAAGAAACAATTAAATTATTTTCACTGCATCTACGAGAAACCAATAACGACATGTCTTATCTTCACAGCCAGGAACACAATATTTGTTGGCACCCAACATTAAATTAAATGTTCAATTTCCCACCTTTAAACACAGATTGTTAAAATAATATAAACCTAAGTCTTCATTTCTTAGAGCATAACTTAGCCGTTTGAAATGTTATTGTTTAACAAAGCCAGTCAATTTGAATAAAGAAACTCCAATGATTTGTAAAGTACCCTTTTATTATTCTTTTAAAATACACCAATAAGTATTTCTCTTTTTATATATATTAACATAGTGATAGTACTGCTCTCTCTATCTAGTAAACACAAAATGAGTTAAGGATAAGTGCTGCTTTCTAGTAGGCCTAAACAAAGAATGAGTTAAGAATAGTTTCTGCTAATGCCATCAGACAAGTAGTGCCGCAATTAAATGGATACAAATCAGGATGGATACAATTCAGGATTTTGTGGGTATAATGCAAATATTTCTAGTGGCTACAATTAAGACTTTTTATTTGTGATGCTCGTTTAAGAAAATGTCTGAATGGAGACCATTCAGAATGGATACAATTCAGGATTTTGTGGACATTATGAAAATGGATGCAAATCCGACTTTTTATTTGTAATTCATGCTTAAGAAAATGTCTGAATGGAGATCATTCAGAATGGATACAATTCAGGATTTTGTGGATATAATGCAAATAATTACAGTGGATACAAATCAGAATTTTTGTTAAATTCGGTTATTTGAAGACTGTCTGAATGGAGACCATACAGAATGGATACAATTCAGGATTGTGTGGGTATTATTATAATGGATACAAATCAGACTTTATATTTGTGGTGCTTGTTTAAGAAATGTCTGAATGGATACCATTCAGAATGGATACATTTCAGCTCCACCTGTAATAGCATATATTTTTCCGTTTAATATGATAACATTTTCGTTTCCTACAATAACTGGCGATCGGTTAACTTTATGGCCACCAATTAATTTATATATTTAATTTAAGTATCTCTTATAGTAATACAGTTAGATTTTCATAGGACCACTAACCGGTCCCATGGTGTAATCAGTTATGGTCAGTGTATCTGGCTACTGGCCTATGGATCCTGGATTTGATTCCCGGCTGGTACCTTGGATATTTTTCTGGAAAGGGAAATTACCCCATTGTTCATCAGGGTGTGGTTAATTAGTCTTGAGTTAGGTGTAAGGACCCTTTTACACGAGCGTTTTCATGTGGCTGAAATTGACCACAAAAAGTGGTCCCAATGTCACCGCCTCAACCCCTTCTGAGATCCAACTCAGCCACATTTTGTGGTCAAGCCAGCGCTAAAATGTGGTTGAGCCAGCTTCAAATGGCCTGGAGATTTCGACGCTTGACAAGGGAAATTTGGTCATTCATATTCTGGATTCAGACGAAGAAGCATTATTACTTCTAGTGCTCCTCCAACCACGTAGGAGGAGAAAGAAATAATGGAGGTTCTGGGTACATACCATTGTTAGGGTGCGACTACAATTTGGGCAGTTACACGCTCTATACCATGAACTTTGCATTTATCAGGATAAGTTTTCCCAGTTCTCAACGTGAAGTTACAGTGAAACACTCCATAAATTTTCTCCCACGCGTTAATATTCTCGAATCGGTTGCTGTATAAATCACTAGTGTAGTTCCAAATCGCGAGCTAAGCTTGGATCTCTGCAATAGACGTGTTTGTGTCAAACGGTTCCATCATGTTGTCTGACAAAACATGCCTCCAAAGTATGGTTGATAAGATAAATGGCCCGTGTGTGAAGGGAAACGTTGCAGTCAGCCCGTGGTCAGTGGACGTGTTTGGCGACAGCTGGCCACAACGGTTCGCATGTGGTAAAAAAAAGCGTCTGTGTGAAAAAGGGGACGTACTCTTTCCATTGCATTAAATAGGAGCTTCAAGCGGGTGACAGTCGACCACACGGGCACCACTTTCTGTGGTCGACTTTAGTCCCACGAAAACGCTCGTGTAAAAGGGCCCTTAGTGTTTCTATTTGTTCCACACCCTAATACTCTCTATCACCATCCCCTCATCTCATCGGGACATGGAATGAGCATCCACGAAAAGAATGGACGATTAGTACATTCTGTGAATGTGAGGAATGCCAGGCCTCCACCGTGGTTTGGATTCCACGTTAAACTGTAGGTCCTTCATTTCATTTCACAATCACCCTACCATTACACATTAGCGTAAGTGCGTATAACCCGAACGGGTAGTAAGACGCGGTGCTAATAATAATAATAATAATGATTAGTACATTCGGGCCTCGCCTGATCAACGGTTTATTAGTACTGTCTAATCTTTCCGCAAACTGGGCTACAAAACTTATGTGACTCCTACACGCTATAGTAATAATAATAATAATAATAATTATTATTATTATTATTATTATTATTTACGAGTATTACTACCCGAATCACGAATTCTTTATCCATTTTACAATTTTTTCTTAGTACCACGTTTTACAACTCTTTAGGGTTATACGCCTACGTAATAATTACACTAATGTGTTTGGGATTATAAAAATTGAATTAAGAGGTAGTGTATCCACATTTGCGTGGAGGGATACTGGAAAACCATTTAGGGGACACTACCCTCAGAATACTTAACCGGGATCGAACCCCAATTTTCCCTTCTTCAGCAGTCTAGTATTATACGAGAGTAGCGCCTTGGACCATACGGCCACTGAAGTGGGTAATTTTACAATTAAAATCAGGTTTACACCCATTGTAATAATATATAATATCCATGAGGTGGATGAATCCAGAAATAAAAGCTGTACCTATAATGATTTTCCAAGTTGAGATGAGTTCAGAGAGTCACAGCCCCTTAAACTTTGGAGGCCAAGAATATTTACGAATATCAAATATCTCTAGAAGATTTTTTATTGGTTACTAAGCACAGATATGTAAATAATGTAAGAGGCCTTGCGCACAATTTATTGAAGCTAATGTTTATGGTTTTTTCTAATTTGTATAATTTTAAAGGCACTGTTACTATTTGGAGCTGTGTATCTTTTGAATATCAAATCGTAAGTCTGGTCTTAAAATATAGTTTATACATGCTACACATATTCAGTCATGTGTTACAGCTCTATCTGATATGACTTAAGTTTTAATTAAAATTGTTTGCACTACGAGGGTGTTAAAGGCCTTGTTTGTCCCACAACTAATGTGAATGGACACCATCGCTGGCATTGCTATGACCAACGATGGGCAAAACATTGTTTTGTAGCAATATGTGGTTATGTTATTGTTCAAAGAGTTGAATATGTATCGTTATTCGAAGATCCAGTAACATTTACGAAGAAATCAGCTCATTAAAACAAAACTTAAAGTCTGATCTGTACGCAGATAAAGGATACAGTCTCGTTTTGTTTGGCTTGCCGGTGAAGTGGAGGTCAGGGCTTGAAACCTGACAGCATGACTGTGCTGAGGGTGTTTTTATCCTTAAGCGCTTCCCACTTACCCTATGGGCTAATGCGGGAACAATTACTCAGCTCGCTCAGTAGCACGTGTGTGTATTTACTATTTTGTGAGTTGTAGGCCTGGTACTGTGCCTGGTCTGTTCTAGTATTTGGATAGTTTGTAAGTTGTGACACAATCAGTTTGTTCAGCAAGGGCTGGTTAAATATCCCTAGTAAAAAGGGCTATGTAATATTTTCCCCAACTGTAATATTTGTGATGTGGTCAATTAGTGGATGTCATCAGACATCACGAAAGGACGGTAATCATCTTATGAGCTCCGAGTCCATTCATTAAGGCAATAAGTGAAAGGTAGCTATTGCGGATGACATAACATTTAATTCGACTCTCGTTTCAGTGTCGGGGATTTCACTTAAGAAACTGCGCTAAAGTACTAACTTTTAACGTTTGATTTTTTTTTTATGTGTGTATGAAATGTGGTCAGTAAAATTACTATGTTAAGACTACTAATGAGTTTTTGATTGGTACTTTTGTGTTTTCCTTTGCAAAGTTTTTAATGTCAATAAGGTTTTCATTCTAATATTAATAAACCTTTAAGTACATAGCTTGCACGTACTTCGCTAATTCCCTCCCTCTCATTCACATACACACACGCTTTCTATCTGCCCCTTAATGATATCAAAGTTAAATTCTTGAAATTTGTTACGTATCTAACCCTAGGATGAAACTATCGAAACCACATTGTTGGAGATGTGAGCAAAGGTTATCGTCTCGTTTTAACTGGGTTTCTAGTGATAGGGAGGTTTAGGTTAAAAATTCGGTCGGGTGTACTCAGTTTTTTTATACGGTTACTCATTCTCCCTTCACGAAAATTCGGGTTGACTTCCTCCTAATTCCACTTTACTCAGACCTACCCTATTAATGTAATTTGGAGAACAGCTAGAAGGGGCAGTAAGACGAGAAACCATTAAAAAAATCACCTTTTCAAGAGATTAAATTAGAAATTAAGTAATTCTCATGTTTATTAATAAACAATAATACTATCTACGAATTATTGCAACTTAACCTACATACAACGTAAGCGGTTATCTGAGTTATACAGTTGTCAAAATGGTTGTGTTCATACTGAAACCGGATATTTTAGTGGACTGTGACGGAAGGAATAGTGTCGAATTTGGTAAATATGTATTAATTTCTCTAGCAATTTTGGACATCAATTTTTAAATATTAGAAATATTGGTTTACAACAATAAAAGCATTTTACTTTTAAAATTTGAATTATTTATTTATTACTCATTGATAGAATTAAAAAAGAAATGTAAATTTCTTAAAGCTTAACATTGATTGATCACTTGTGGTCAGTTTGGACACCCCAAGGATGCATCCTTTCTAATCTTTGGCCTCAGATTCGAGACTTCGCGTTAAAATTACTGAAAGTTCAAAGTAATATACAGTACTTGAAGGCTACTATTAAAAAAATGTGTCCAATAAAAATACATAATTATATTTGCGCATCCCCGTGACATTAAATTATATCTCATAGAAAAAACACACCAAACGTATCGGTATTAAACATTGCCAGCTTTCTAGAATCTCCCGTAACTCAATCATTTCTAAACGGGCGGAATACCTGGTAAAACCTAAGAAACGCTATCACTGCCACTCCCGATACTGTTTTGGTATTTAGCTGGCAGTATTTTTGTCAAGTTTAGTATAATACCATGTTGTCGCTCCAGTGAAAATATATATTAAATCATATTTTTTACAGATGCGCCAAAGGGGTTTGGGTGAAGGACATCTGCGTTCTGGGGGAGACCTGGTGGTCTAGGAGTAGGTGTCGGTCTTCTGTGCTGGGGTCCGGGGTTCAATCCTCGGTCCCAGCACAGATTTATCCGATTGCCAAACCCTTCCTTCACCTCTGACAAGACGTGTATTAATCACAACTTGTGAATGTGGGGAATTCCAGGCCTCCACCGTGGTTTGGATTCCACGTTAAACTGTAGGTCCTCCATATCATCTCACAATCACCCTACCATTACACATTAGCGTAAGTGCGTATAACCCGAAAGGGTAGTAAGACGCGGTGCTAATAATAATAATAATAATAATCTGCGTTCTGTTTCACAGACTATTCAAGTTGGGTATTATTATTATTATTATTATTATTATTATTATTAGCACTGCGTCTTACTACCCGTTCGGGTTATACGCACTTACGCTAATGTGTAATGGTAGGGTGATTGTGAGATGAAATGAAGGACCTACAGTTTAACGTGGAATCCGAACCACGGTGGGGACCTGGCATTCCTCACATTCACAAGATGTATTGTCAGCGGTGAAGGAAAGGTTTGGTAATCAGATAAATCTTTGACGGGACCGAGGATTGAACCCCGGCCGTCAGCATATAAGTCTGACACCAGGTCACCATTATTACTATTATTTTTACTATCTTTTTATTAATTATATTATTATAATTAATTAATATATGAAGGTAGAGTTTGTGAATCAGAAGGAATGGGTAGGTTATGTAATACGTGGCTAAATGTTGTAGATGCATGTGTGGAAAAGAGCATTGGTGTACCTATGGATGCTGTTGAAGCGAAGGGAGTATGCAAGTATAGGGAAGTGTGGAGAAAGTTAGTGAGGGTGGATTAAGTTCGCAGTTGTTTTTTGAACTACATGCACAGTTTCTTGCCTATCCCGTAAGGGAATGGCGTGATTATCTATGTATGTAACTTATATTGTTGTATGAAAGAAAGGCCCTTATCATTAAGCTCTTTCCGTTTGTTTACTGTGACCTCTTCACTAAATTATTAACACTATTGAATCATCTCTCTTATTGTTTCCCCTCTTTATTAGTTTTAGTAATCAAACTAGTTTTATTGTAATCTCTTATACATAAAGATAATATACGTATTAGTTTGTAAGACATGAATGGTTCTATATTTTTTCAGTGCGCGTCTGTTAGAGTTCTTGACTGATTGCTTGTACTTTAAAGGAAAATTAAATTAAAATACAATATTGATTTTACTATTGTAATTTCGTACCTTCAGCTGTAGCTTAGCTTAGTTTACATTTATTTCCGTTTTGAAAAAGCTAAGTTTATATAGTGCACATGGCCTTATTTTGTTTAGTTGTTTTATTTTAAGTACTGCCAATGAATGAATCCAAAAGTTATCAAACAAATGAGTGATATTTTTGAGAACAATAGAATTACAAAAAAATAGCACTGTTTTTGGTGTTGTTAAAATTATGAAATGTAATTTATCTAAGTAGTTGATTGATTCTTAAGATTTCCTATATCATTGTCCTAGTCAAGGGAGGTTTAGTAACCCCCTCAAAAGTTCACAAACATTTATTAATACTGCCTTATCGACAGTTAAAACCACTAAAATTAAGATACAACAAACTATATATATATATACACTCTCCACCATCCTGATGATGTTCAAGCACACCATTGTTTTTAGAGCTCATAATTTATAAACCCTAGTACCCCATTCAATTTCACATTAAGCTAGAACTAAATCGATATGACTTGAATGATATTCGATTGAGAGGGTGTTTCAATAAATAATGTAACCAAACTAAATTAATGTACTCCCGACCAACTTTTCTATTGAAATGAAAGTGTAGAAAAGGTTTAATATCAATAAAGCTTAAATGTGGTTCCCTCCATACGGACAGTACCGTAATTACAATGATTTAAAATCTGTCTGTTGATATTAATTTTGTAAATAGTCAAAAGTAATCATAGTCAAATATTATGTGGCGTTTCAATTTTATTCGGCTCGAAATATGTGTAAGAACACTCTAAGAGCAGCCTCGGCCGTGAACAACAAATGACACATGGACTTGGGACGACTTATGGATAGCTTAGTGGTTAGAGCATTGATGTAGTAAGCCAAAGGTCCTAGGTTTGATTCCTATGTCCAGGTGTCATTTTTCAAATTAAAGAATATGCTATTTAGCTGCAGCTATAACTTCACTTAATAACCATAATTGCCTGGCTATTTAATTCACTAAAATAGTTTTCTTATCGCCCGTCGCACCAGTGGGTGGGGTGTGTGGGGGGGGGGACGTTTGAAGGGCGTGGGTGGGGGTGTATTAATCTGAGTACACACTAAGCGAGCGAAGACGAGCGAAGGGTAGTGAACGAACTCATTGTCTTAATGTATACGTATAAACGAACGCCCCCGAACGTATTTGTTCTCCTGCGCCAAGGTTCGCTCATGGGCGATACATCAGAGGATGTTCGTTAGTAGGCTGTCGATAGTGTGTACGCAGTAGTTTTGGAACATCGAAACAAAACAGAATCACAATATCATTCATTATAAAGTGTGTCTATGGAGTCAGGGCTGCCATACGTCCTCTTTTCCCCAAACCTGTCCTCTCTTTTTTAGACGTAAAATATTGGTCCGGGCGGATTTTTTTCAACTGAGAGTTTTTAACCAGTGAAGTTTCTAAGAAGAGAAAAGTATAATTAATTAGGCCTATAAGAATACTATTTTAAATTATGTCGTCTTATAAGTGTTTAATTTAAAAGTAGCGTCAGCGTATGAAGGTAGTGATAGATGGTGTAGTTAAATCTCCATAGAAGTGGTGCTAAGTGATAGCTAGCATAAGCTACCATATCAACTCTCATATATCCATTCGCCAAACCATAGGATCTGTCAGACCAAATGTTGATATTTTGTCATTTTTGGAAGTAATTTTTGGAAATAATTTTTATTTATTTTATTTAACGTGCATTTTCTGAACTGACTGATATTATTAGCACATGAACTTATAAACTAACTTAAATCTAGAACCGGCACAACATCCATTCCCCAGTCGTTAATTCATCACTTTGAAAGGAGAAACCCAAATTTAAGCCATGCCGGGAATCAAGCCCGGACTCTTAACTCAGTAGACAGACACGCTATCGGCTGAGCTAAGGTGTCGGACTTTTAGCGGTCAAAACTTTCATAACAAACCATTTGTTTTTAATTATTTTGTTTTTAAAGCGTTTTTACATCTTCTGTTAGCTGTCAGCTACAATCACTCCTACCGCTAATGAAATCTACATATAAATAGTTTCACGAAATTTTTCCTAGGTAGCGCTAAAAACAGTGTTTTTTCATTTTGCGTCATATTTTTCTTCTTTGTACACATTTACTGTGACTTGTTAGTAATTAGGTTGCTGTGAGGGAGTTATTATGATAAATGAGGCAGTACTTGTATTAATACCGTAGTTACTGTTTAACTAATTTAAACGCATTGTTGCGGGATTATTATTCCAAGAGGTGTGTTTTTTCCGAATGCTCTTAATACTTGTTTTACGGTCATATAACAAATTTTTCACTGCCTAGTTACCTATTCTCTAGAAATCATGGCATTTTTTAAAGATAGCAATCAAGCAGTTTTAGCAACTTGTATTCTTTTTTACTCTAAAAAATATGATAATCCTGTACGGAGTGGAGTAAAACCCTTGGATCACAACTCATTGTAATATATGCCGCGAACATGAATATCTTTGGAACACGACACATACTTATTATGAGGGTAGATTAAAAAAAACATAAGCCTGTAATTAAATAAATGAACCATTCAAGTGTAATCCAACTGAAGTGAAAAATAAAATGGAATCCTTGTTGTGTTGGTTCCGACGTGAACATCAAAAACCATATAGCTTCTTAATTGATTATTGTATATGATTTACTAGTGATTATAATTAAATCTTCATCAGCCATAAAGAGAAATATAATCTATTTAATTCAATATAGCAAGTTTTTAAGGCGATACCAAAGCTTACCAATTGGACCACCAGTGAAAATGTACGAACACACGTGAAAACATTCGGTTCGCTAATTAATGTGGGGATGGCGTTGAAACGAACGCTTAACAAATTCGACCCAATGCATTCGCAACCCTTCGTTCGCATATTGTGCGGAAGCGTCACACGCTTATCGCCCGTTGGTACATCTCCTTAAGGTGGGATGAAGGGGAAAGCGAGTTAAGAACAGTATTATTACAGTTTTTATAGCCACATTTTTGGTTACTATTAATTAAAGATTGCTTCAGTGGATGCTTTAAGTTTAATTTTCCACATATACGTGCTAGTATCAACAGTTCTTGAATATATGTCATAAATATAATGGAATTTAACGACAATACTTTTAAGTAAAGAGAAAAGGTTATCATCAAAATCCAGGATGCACATGACACATATTAATGAACTGTTGATTTTGATAAATTGAAAAAATCAAACTCAAATGCCTCTACAGAAACCGTCTTTAATTTACTGTGCCTAAAAATATTTGCTACAAAAACTGTAAAAGTGCTGACGTTTAGTCACGTTCCCTTCCATCCCACCTTAGTATTTCTCCCTTTCACCATCCTAGATGAGCATACGTGTTCACAAAGTATATGTGACCCTATTTCCCCCACCTTACCCTACCCCTCTAAACCCCTCATCAACGATAGATAGGCCGCTCTTATCCGAAACACAACAGAGAGTGTTGAGAAGATGACTCTGTAAAAAGAGTGAGTGACCTTTTATAAAAAAAAAATCTCCTAGGAGATTGCTTCTGTTGCATCAATGTTCCCTTCCCCTCCTTCCCTTCAAACGCTACATCGAATCCACTACCTCGATTAGTCAATATGTGACCACCGCCACTGATTTACCACAATCTCGCCAACATCGAGGTTTTCTTCTTTATTTGATTATTGCAGATTACTTTTGGACAACATTCCAAAGTCAGGTCTAGGTCAATAAGGGCCGCGTTTTAATGCGATGTCTAACGGTCAACTCCCCCAGGGATCCAACATTGCATCTAATGTTTTTCTCTAAACATTAAACTTGACTTGATGAAGCTACGATTTTAGATTGCACCCATCCCCCTTGATAATTGTTAAACTTCGGTAAGTTCTACCATACGTCCACTTTTACCCGAACATGTACCCTTTTTCAGACGTAAAATACTTGTCCGGGCGGATTTATTTCAAAAACCAAATTGTCCGCGTTTTCAACCAACTATGTTGCTTTTTTTTTTTTTTCAATAAATGGTTTGGTGAAGCACACAGACTTTTTCGTTCCTTTGCCTGAAAATGGAGATATGTTCACATAGTTCGTAAAATAGGTTAAACGTAGTGTTATACTTTGTTGCAGAAACAGTTCACCAAAGAGTAGACATAAAATAATAAGCACTATTACATAAACATATCGAGAAAAAAGAACATCCCTGTTAACCAAAGAGAAGAACAATCAACTCCCCATATTACTTCAATTTAGAAATATATTTGTCAATATCTCATAAACAAATGGTTATATAAGAGTATATTTCAAATAAATTATTTTTAAGTAGTCCTACAACTTTGCAATGAAAAGTTCAACTTTTCAACCTGACCTGTTACGCTATTTTCGCTCCCTGCGAATTTTTTCTAAGTCTCTCTGAAGATTGGGTTTTCGTCTCATCATCGTAGCTGTAAGTAAATGTCTCATCACCAGTGATAAATCTCTTCATGAAGTTCTCATCCCCATTCACACGATCCAAAAGTTACTGAAAGATCACAACGCAATTCTCTCTCTGATCCTAAGTCAGCAGCCGGGGGATGAACTTCTCCCTGATCCTAAGTCAGCAACTATGGAACGAACTTTGCAGCAATTCAACGCAGCTCCAATTTTTCGTTCAGAATATCATTACATGATCCTATTGAAATGTTGCACTCGACCGGAATTTCTCCAACAGTCAATCGACGATTCAAGCGCACGGTTACACGTCTTCAGCGTCTTCAGTTGGCGTCGTGGGCCGCCTGACCACGGATCAACATCAGTTGACTGCCGATCATCTTTGAATTGTTTAAACCATTCATAACACTGTGCATGACCTAGGCACTGATCCCCATGAACTTGTTTCGTCATTTCACGAGTCCCCATAAACGTTTTTCGAAGTTTGACGCAAAAATTTGATGTTGATACACTGCTCATGCAACTCAGCCATTTCTAAAATTGCACCCCACGCACTGACAGCTCTTAAACCAATTGACTAATCACAATCGAATGACGAGCTGAATGCAGGGGCCCATCCATAGGGGCCACAGAGGCCCGGACCCACCTACCATTTTTGAACATAATTTTTTTCTATCATTTATTTTATACCATATTTTGGAATATATATATATATAAATTGGAGCACCATTCTCTACACACAGTGAATTATTCGATTCGTTATACAGTATTCCATTCCCAAGAGTAGTGATGGGCACAATCAAGTAGTTCTAAGAATCGAGTAATTACTTGATTTTCTTTAAAAAAAAATCTAGTGAAATTACTCGAGTACTTTTTAACAAATCATCTACGGTACTCGAATCTTCCCGTGGCAATCGGTTGGACCACATTACTCTGAAGTCTTGCAATGGAATTCGATACTAATAACATGTCAATAATCTCTTCCTGTAGTAGTCAGTAGTCACTGACAGTGACCTCCACCCCCTTATGTTCATGTTTCACGTTGCTTGTACAGTCAAGATGAAAGTATGCGTTTTAAGAAGTGTCTAAAAAAAGAGAGAGAGAAAATGGTTGTGTTGTGAAATAAACTTTTCCTTTTACATTCGTGTTAAAGAAATTGACAATAATTATTGTACCTTTTTAAAAGTGAAAACTCTTTATAATTTTTTTTATTTTGTAATTTACTCTAATTAGTTTCAATTTATAAATAATAATATTTTACTAAGGAGAAATTATAATCAATAAATTAAGAAAGACAATAATTTGTTTCGTTATATGCGATTGTAGAAACAATACTGCTGAGTGCCGAGGTGCCGAGTAAAAAAAAAATATAGTAACTTTCGAGTACTTTCAAAAATAATCGGAAAATGTGATACGCTTAGTTAGCATGCTTTTCAATTGTGTACGTTACATCTACGAGTATTTGGTATTGAAAAGGTATGTGAAACCTTTAAACTATAAAGGGTAATTTTTGCGTAGCAGCAGAAACTGTTAGTGAAATGCGCTCTTTTAAATGAAAATAGCATGATAAACAGTCCAGCCAATAAGGTCGATTCTCACTTAGCTGGTAATAAAAGTGAAAATAAAAGAATAACAAAGTCCGAGTAAAGTTACTCGAGTAATCCCGGAGGAATCGAGTACAACCGATTACACAACACAATCGAGTTACTCGACTATTTTTACTCGATTGTTTCCATCATTTCCCAAGAGGATTCATACCTCAATCGTCACGCAACTGTACCAGCGCTTGGGACTCCAATGACTAAATATGGAAGCTGACTTGGGGCAGCCTCTCTCATATAAGTCCCATCGTCCAGTGGGAGATATATCTCCAGGTCATTCCACTACGATCTCAATAGTAGCTAATCGGGGCCAGTTTGAGCGAACTTGCAATTTAAAATGGTTTATATTTTTTTAGCGTGTATGCGTCTTTATTTTAGTATGTGTTAAAAGACCCGGTAAGTAAGGGTACGAGTGAAAGTGATTAATTAAAATGAATAAAGCATATTATTTATTAAATACGTGTTTTTTCATTAAAATTGCAAGAAAAAGTTGGAATTAAACGGCTAGGAGCACATTACCCCAGTGACTTTACATTTAAATAGGTGGGTGGCAAGAAAAAATAACTCTTTCCCGCTTGACTTGGTAAAAATTGTGGTAAACTGTGAGTGAAGAAAAACAGAGCTTATTTTGTTTTTATGGTTTATTATTTGGCCGTGTGGGTTTGTGGATAACGGTAGGCTGTAAGAATCTTAAGCATTTAAGTGAAATAATTTTAAAAAAACATGAGGAATGTGCAATTCTTGCAAAAATGTTTGTAGGCTCAAAACATTTGAAACAGTAAATATTGCATCACAGATGGGTAGATTCCACGTTCGGGGTGTAGTTGAAGTACGTTAAAAATAATCAAAACGTTCCTTATATTGCCCCTACACGATCAGTCAGACTGTCAGTGTTAATAAAGTAATCATTAATACTGACAGTTTGACATCGTGTAGGGGCAGTACTGATAGACTGGTGGCTGGACTGACTAAAATACTGATGTGATACGAATTTTCTGATCACTATCAGTCTTGCAAGTGGTGGGAGAGACTGACAGTAATACTGACGGTAATACTGACTGTGTGCGCGCGCTCCTCAGTATTTACTTCAGTCTCAGTAGCAAACATCGACTGTCCACGCCTTATTCTTATCGTCCATGTTGTTGCACGCAGGAATCTCTGCGCAGGATCTCAGACTGATAAAAAAAATTATGATACGAAGACTCACCGCGTACGGTCTCGTTGTAAATACTGATGCATACTGACAGTCGGTAAACTTTGACCTTGCCCCCACCAAAATTAAATATCACGTGCTGCTACTGGATGGATGGTAAATTAATTACTAGGTTTGCCGCTGCTACGATATCACGTTAACGCGCTATTTCAAAAGTTCGGAAACTTTTAAGCATATCTTGTAGAACAGGGATTAGATAGTATTGGCTTGGATTTGGTTAGTTAAAACGGGTCTTGTCGTCTGCTTGTACTAATAAAAGTGTTGAATAACTTGATTCATCAAGTTCTCTCATAGGTGACGCTAGAAACGTTTTTATTTGATTTTGAGTCGACTTTCTTCTCTTAACAACAGCTAGTTTTATCGCATTACCTGCAGTAGCCAGTATTTCTGCCTGATTACTGCGTTAGTAATTTAATCAAGGGCTGATATGCATAAAGGTTTATTTATTTTAAGTGTTCTTTAAACAAATGTATCTTTAACTAGTTTTTTTTTGTCTTCCCTAATTCCTTTTACTTAAGAATTCATGATATTCCAGTATTGTTAAAGAAAATAAATAATGTTTGCAGCATGGCTTCTTTATTGCTCCAACAAATATGGTAGCTCTGCCAATGCACCCGACCAATCCCAACTCGACTTCTCTGTCACCGGCAATCCAATCTATAGTGACTTAGCGAGTGCTCATTGGTCTGGCTCACTCTGAATTGTAGTTCTGGCCAGTAAAAACTCTTATGAAGCAATAATGATAGGAACAATGTAGGGCCTAGCTTGGAAGATATTTTAGACAGGAATAACCTTTGTGGAGACGCACCTTTGAACCCTAATAATAGTAAAAATAATACATTTGGGTGTGTTTTATTGAAGTCTACTTGACATCGATTGTTGTGTGGTTGGGTGACGCCAACTGCTGGAGGGCCTTTCACCAATCACCCGAAATAAAATGTCATCATATATTCCGTAGTAGTTTATTCTATGGTAAAACCCAAGGTCCGCCCTGTGGACCTGCAAATGTTTTGTTCAGTTTGAATGGAAAAGTTTGACGAAGGCCGACTTGAAACCGTAAAACATTTGGGACACTCGTAGAAGACTATTTGAACACTTGTGATTGAATGACAGTATCTGCTTCATCACTTTCATTTGGAGTCGGAGAAACCTTTGGAAGTATTTTCCTCGCAAAATTGATACTTTTTTTAATTACCATAAATGTATATTTGAGGGAATGCTTACAAAAGAATCCGTTTCGTCTCATCTGCTTTTCAGTTGACGTGGAGAACGAGGTTCAAATCCCGGCAGTGTGTACTTTAGTGTTTTTTTAAATTGCATACCACTGTCCTTTCATGCGAACGAGGGTACATTTAACCTAGATTCTAAATTCTTCATTACTCTCTTATTTGTGTAATTATTTGGAGCGGTGCTTTCTTCCAGACAAAAATTAAATAAAAATATTGAAATACCGAACATAATAAATTGTGCTATATAGTGTTTGAACCCCTTTTGTGTACATGGTCAAAACCTGATCCAACACCTGTCTAAATTATCTTGTAAATGTCAAAGTAGTTATCAACTAATGGTTTATATATAAATAAGCCAAATGACACAATTACCTTCAAAACACTGGTTTCCTTGGAAAAAACCGCAAGTCATTGTAGTCAGCAACAGAAGCCAATATTGCCACCACATTTCAACACTGTATTTGAATGTAAATATGGTGGTTATTAATATTCTTGGAACAAAATGTACCCCAAATCACAATAACCTTTATATTTAATGTGATTATTATCAAATATCACAACGCAACTGCAATGTGATATGTACACATGTTTAAATCAATAATCAATTTAATAACTATACCGACGTAGTTATTTGAAACTTTACAACCAATCCAACAACGCACTTTCCTTCTTGTGTCAACAGCACGAACGGGGTTTCTCACTTGCTTGCACTCTAGATTAAAACTCCGGGGCTAGACATATTTTTATTTGTTCGAGCCAAAAAAGTTGGCCAGCTGCCCCCACTTCATCATAGAGAGAAGTTATTTATAAAACTCTAATCCCATAGGAACTTAAATAATAAAAACCCCTTTAGACTTAAAAATGTTCTAGTCCTTCTTTCATTCGTCATCATAAAACCAGTATTTGCTATCAAAGAATTAACCTAGCCTATCTAATCTAATTGAGCAAGATGAGAAACAGAAAAAGGTACATTTTCAGTAATTTTCAACAACATTCACTCGAGGAGACTATGGAAAGTGAAATTGCAGAATAATCATCCAATTGCATCTTGAATATACTGAACTCCAGACTTCTGGTTAAGAATCATTGGCTCAACTAACACTTTATGTAATTATTATTAGCATCTGCCTGGCTCATCTTAAGGCCCTCGACTAGTAGGTCTATTTCATAGGCTCCACACCCAGATTGGTGCAAAATAGCTTGAAATTTTAAAATTAAAGAATGTTTTTTTTCTGTTATTTCCAAAATAAAAAACATGTCATCCCCAAACAACAATCAGGATTATTGACAGGGGATTTAATCTAATATAATTACACACACAAATAGCCTAATTAAAAAAAAGTTCAAATAAAAAAATCAGTGTCAACTATCCACACAATAAAAATAAATTCAAATAGCCAGTGGTGGTTGGTGATGTAAAAACTAGGGGGTTCACAAAATCAAAATTGTAATGAATAACATTTTTCAAATATCTAGCTATTTAGTTTCATTACATCAAGATAATACCCATATAAAGATATAGGCCCATTTAAGGTTCAATTAAATAAGCATAGCACATTCGTACGTCTAAATAGGCCTACATATATGATAAATATACTAATCACATTGGCCAACATATGTAAAAAAAAGTACTATTTTTATAGGAAGCACAGTAGAATCCACCAACATTGAATGGAAGTTGCTAACATTTGACACTATAGAAATAGGTTTTATTTGATTGATTTATTATATATATATATATATATATATTATATTTCATCTAAAATATTATAGTAACACTTTTAATACTACCTCCTTATGGATTGTTTAGTAATTTGTCTCTATATTATTAATTATACGGACTTGTAATGCTATACAAATGTAATATATTCATTTAGCCCATCGTGTCAACATGAGCTACATTAATGCAAAGATTTATAAATTAAACGTATTAAATTACAAAGTTTATCTTATTAGAACCTATAATTATAAACCATAAACAAATTATTTGTTTGTAAACCTTTCTACAAAAAAAAGGCAAACAAATATTTTGTTTCAAATAAAAGTTATTTATTTTTTATACTCCAGCGAATGAACACTATTAGCGTTGGGTATTGGTGTTATAAAAATAAACAGACTACCAAGTGACCATTTTGAATTGTTAATTAAGGCAACCTTTGAAAAGGCTCCACTTTGGTTCTTTAATTTAAATAAATAAGATATATTTAAATCACAAAAAAAAGTTAAAAACTGTTATTTTTTACAACCAACATTTATTTTTAAAATATTTTAAATATTAGCTTCATTTTACACAAGTTAAAATAGTAAAATATACCTTTCTAGCCAACAAGATCAAAAGCGTACGTTTGTTTTCATGTTTGTATAATTTGTGTTGTATTGATTATTAAACAGATCTGACGAAAATTATCTAGATATTATAATATTTATTTCAATACCGGTAATTTATTTAGTAAAAACTACTCATCTTTGGAACGTATAATCTGTGAGATAATTGTAAAGTTTATTCGGCAGTGGTTACTTTGTGTAAATCTTTTTTTGAACTTTTTTATTCTTGTGTACGATTAATTACAAAGTGTTTGTGGCAGTGACTTATATTTATGACATATTTAATTTTCAATTTTATGTTAATATATTTTCTAAATTTTATATTGCGTGTTTATCAAGAAAAGAAGTGGGCATCTAAGACTATTTAAACCCTAAGATTGTTGACCTTGACTAGGCCTAGGTTTGGAAAAAATGATGTTAATATAGTACTAATACAAAACATATTAAGATAAGTGGGTTTTTAATAGGAGAGATTTATTAGCTTAGATATTTTTTTATTAACCAAACTTATTTTAGTGGTTTAACTTTGTATTTGTAGAATAGCTTTAGTCAAGAAATTAGGTCGCATTTCTTAGAAATAATCTTTGTTACAGAGGTGCTTGTGTTGAATAAAGGTTTAGTTTTATTAATCTCAATCTTCCCTCCCCCCCATTTCAACCTCTGAAAATGAGTATCCAAACCCAGCCAACAAGATCGAAGACTAGAAGTGCCTAGTGGTCCCAATTTAGCTGCTGGATTCCCACCACTCAAGTGCGATGTTCCTGAATTATCAGCTAAATTGATCCAAATCAACGAAAGTAGTATGAGATGGCGAGTAGTCCTATTTTGTATTTTTTTAAAAGTTTTTTTACATAATTCTATCTTTGCAAGGAGTGTTTTGTCTATGGCTAGTAGTTCCCACCATTTATAGTTCAGAACAGGGTGAAATGTGTTTCAACATAGCCTGGTTTTCTTCCTATTTACTTAGTTTATCAAGTAATTACAGAAATTATAAAAGGCTACAGGAGTAGTACATAAACACATATTTAAGATAAACTGTGATTACAACTCAAACACAAAAAAATAGCTATAGGTCTATTAATCACACAAAACTGTTCGATAGTGTGTTTATGGTATTAAGACTGGTTTCCGACAGCATCTGTTTGTATACTAAGCTCGAACCTTCAAAATATATGTTAATGGGGGTTGGTGCGTAAACATATCTACATACAGGTCCCATTTTTATATATAAAATAGTAAATAATAAATTATCTAATACCGTCATCCCGTTCACAAGAATACGGAAAACCTAATGACACTAGAATAATTACTGAAAATAATTTATAGTTAACAATTGAATCTACACTAGGCCTAACTAAGTTCCGTGTTGTTGATGCGTGAAAGATAGGGTATATTGAATATAATAATAAAATAATTAACAATGCAATATCTTAACCTTACCTTTAATCAGTAGGCTAATACACAATGGAGTTAGGAAAAAAAAATTATGTCATAATATATTAAAATATATAGGTAGAAACACATTTTTGTAAATAGGCCTAAAATTTTAGCCAGGTGTTAGAATGTTGAAAAAATAACACATTTTAATTATAATTCTAAATAGTAATTTATTGATTTATTGATTGATTACTGGTAGGAAGGATTAGAAAATTAGCAACATTATTTGTTATGTTCTATAAAAAAAAGTATCTTATAAATGTATTGGTTTTGGCGTACCCTCCCACCTTATCGCACTTTTACTATAGAAATTATTTCAAAGGTTAATTTTATCTGTAGACATGTTTGATGAATTAATAAACTCTCGGCTGAATATTGATTTCAGTTACTGTGGAAGGAACACTTGATAAAGTTGAGACGCCTGGAAAAAAGAGAATCAGAAAACCAATCCCTGGTGTTTAAGCTAAAGCAGTAGATGAGTTTACTAGAGATTTTATACGTTTGGGCTGTATCCGAATAGTCCAAGGCTCCCTAGTCAGACCTTTGATTTTAGACTTGATGCATTCTTGATGATTTTACACTTCTCGCGCTGTTCATAGCGAAGACTGCATCACACTATTCGAACGGCAACAACTGTATTTAAAATGGCGGAAAACAGAAGTCAGTGCTCTAGCAGACGAAACGATAATACTAAAACAATTGCCAGTCAAACACCACAACTGACACTGCGAGAACAGCGCATGGCGTGTAGCCTTCCGTAGCCATGGTGACCAAGACCTCGAGAAGACTGCATAGGTATCGTTCGCGACTATT
>CABEEJ010000376.1:57084-78996 GCA_901482245.1 Timema douglasi | reverse complement strand
TTCGCGACTATTCGGACAGATCTACACTTTGTCACGTGATTGCTAATGCATCTATCAAGGGTATGAGCCAATACGACGCCGCATAAGTAGACTATTCGACGTGACTCAAGTTGGCCCACCACAATCCAGATTTTTTTTTTGTCTAATCATTTGTGCTCATATTTGTCCGAACATGAACATTTGTGCTGTGAAACTGGCCAATTTAGAAAATATTTAATGTAGTGGGCCAACTTGAGCTCAAACTAGCCCGCCACATATTGAAAAACCCAACACAACAAAATGTATTTAAGTCAATCCATTGTGCTCCGTTTGTGCTCATATGTGACCGAAAATGAATATTTTTGCTTTAAAATTAGAAAATCTAGAGAACATTTAATGTGGCGGGCTAACTTGAGCATTCCCTATGCCAGAACCTGTAGAAAAATCGAGTTCAAGCTGGCCCGCCACATTTTTAAATATCAATGTAACAAAATTCTGTTTTCACCATTCGTTTGTTCTTCGTTTGTGCTCATATGTGCCCGAAAATGAACGTTAATGCTGTGAATCTAGGCCTTTTAGATAACATTTAATGAAGGCAATCCCACTAGAGCTCAAGCTAGCCCGCCACATATTGAAAACAGAAGATAACAAAATTCTGTTTCAGCCATTATTTTGTGCTTTGTTTGTGCTTATATGTGCCCAAAAATGAACATTTGTGCTTTAAAATGAGAAAATCTAGAGAACAAGTCCCACATCGAGTCAGAACTTATTAACTCTTGTTTGATGTGCCGTTGCCTCTGCAATTAGTTCTAACAAGATGAACATGGATAAAACAGCCATATTCTACTATGAACAATTTGGAGTTGTGACTTTTACTGCACGAACATAGTACTATATATAAATATCTAGTAGCCATTTCAATAAAACACATTTTTTCAATATATTAGAATATAATACATTTTTTAATCAATAACGGTATTTTAGTGACAGTTTCTAAAATAAAGAATAAAAATCTATATAATTACTTTGTTTCCAAAATATTTGGCTACTTTGTTTTAGTCTTTTGTGCGTGAAACTATGTGGTCACGATACAAGTCATTAATATAATAACAATGCTAGTCTAAAGTTAATTATTATTGTGTTTTTCAACTAACACATAGTAAGAACACAATACATGCTGCAGTCATTTGGACATTACATATAGTATACATTTACTAACGTGTACAAAAAAAAATAATGTAATGATTGTTCCGATATTCCTTGATATGTATTACCCAATAAATTATTATTAGGCCTACACTTATTATAGGCCTACAAATGAAATTGAGTCATATGGAGGTTTTAAGGTAAAGCCTCTAGGTATTGTGTATCTCAGGTGTGAGTACAACAATGTAAACGAACTATGTGGATTTAAGGTTATTGGATGTTGATGGTACTCCAATTTTAGGTCAAAATGCATTTGTGAATCAAGAACTAATCAAAAGAGTAAAAGTGGTTTAGTTGGAAACTCGTAAAAATGAATTGATATTAATCAGACAGACTGTCAGAAAGCTAAATTCATAGAAGAGAATAAAGAAACCTTCACATGTCTTGGAAAATTCCCTAAAAAGTGCAAAATAATCATTCGTAAGAATGCTAGGCCTCAAGCTAGGTCACCTAAATGTCTGGCACAAACTGTGCAAAGTAAACTCAAGTCAATTTTGGACAAGTTGGTAAGGGATAAAATTGTTGTGAAGGTTAAGGAGCCCAGACGTGGGTAAGCAATCTAGTCATTGTCGAAAAACCTAATGGTTCATCACGACTTTGTCTGGACCCACAATACCTAAATAGAGGAATAAAGAGGGAGTATTATCAAATTCCAACGATTGAATAACTGACAAATAAAGTATCTGGGAAAAAAGGTGTTTCCCTTTTTGACCTTAAAGATGGATTCTGGCAGCTAGAGCTTGATGAAGAATCTAGTGATCTCTGTGCATTCTCCCCTCCATGGGGCTGCTATAAGTTCCTAAGGCTGCAATATGGTGTGAGTTGTACTCCTGAGAAGTTTCAGGAATGGAATGAACAGTTCTTTGGAGGCATTAAGGGTATTGCAATATACTTCTATGATCTTCTGGTTGCATAATCAGTGGATGAATATGACAATATTGTGGCCCAGCTTGTTGAACGTGCACAAATTTTAAATGTTAAATTTAATCCTAGCAAGCTCCAATACAAGACCTCACAGGTTCGATTTTTGGGTCATGTGTTTTCTGAAAACAAAATTAGGCCTGATCCAGAGCAAGTTTTAGCTATCTAATGTCTACCAGATCATAGGAATAAAAAGAGAGTTACAGAAGTTTTTAGGAATGGTCACTTATTTGAGACAATTCATACCTCAAATGTCAACACTGACAGCTCCCCTAAGAGAACTACTGAAGCTACATATAACATGGCAATGGCTTCAATGTCACTCGGACTGTATCAAAACTCTCAAATCTGTGATCAGTACTGTTCCAGTTCTTTCAAAATTTGATTCATCCAAGCCACTGATGATACAATGTGATGCCTCACAAGATGGCCTGGGATGTTGTCTTCTTCCAAATAAGCAGCCAGTTGCATATGCCTCACGCAGTCTAACAGAGACTGAAAAGGGTTGGGCTCAGGTAGAAAAAGATATGTTGACAATAGTATATGCTACAAGTAAACCCCACTTTTATATATATATATATATATATCTGCTTTGTAAAAGAATTGACAGATCATAAGCCTTCTGTGGCTATCATGGATAATAATGTAGGTAAAATATTGTCTACTCGCCTTCAAAGACTGAAGCATATACCCGGAAAAACAATATACGAGTATATTGCAGATCTGTTGTCACGATCATACATAAAGTCCGTTCACCGTAGGAATTGTTTTCTGAAAGGCCTTTTTTCCTACCAGAAATCTATTATACAGTAGGATATTGCTAGGAAAAACGACCTTTCGGAGAGTAATTCCTACTGTGAATGGAGTAGACCTGGTGCAGTTCCTGATGACCTTGGATTTAGTGAAATAGTACACAGTGTAAGTAGGTACATTCCGTGGAGTGAGGCCCGTAAAATAGAATTTAGAACAGAAACTCTAGCAGATCCTGTGCTTAATATTGTCATGAACTTTATGCAAGCAGGTTGGCCTCAAAGAAGTGACCATGTTCCAGATCAATGTCTCCTTTATGTGACCCTGCAGAGTAATCTTCATGTGGAAGATGGACTTTTATTTTTAAATGACAGAATTGTTGTGCTAACTAAACTAAGAATTAGAATGCTTACATTACTTCATGAGGCTCACTTTGGTGTGGAAAAGACTAAAGCCAGAGTTAGAGAGTTGTTTTTTTTGTCTGGTATGTCTAGTGATATAGAAAATCATGTAACAGACTGTAGGGTGTGTGAAAAATTCCGCGTGTCTAATAATCAGGAGCCACTTATTCCCCACTTGCGCCTAAACTACCATTTATAAAACTTGGCGCTGATGTTATCGAATTTGAGGGTTGGTACTGTCTTGTTGGGGTTAACTATTTTTCTAAGTGTCTGGAGGTAGTTCTATTGCCCACTAAACAATCTCGTGATATAATAGAGGTTCTCAAAATAATTTTTAGCACACATGGAACTCCTAGGGTGATAATAGTGGTTAATATACCATATAATTCATGAGTGCCGTACTTTTTCCCAGGACTATGATTTTGAATTCAAAACATCAAGCCCTCATTATCGACAGTCCAATGGGTTAGCTGAAAAGGGGGTTGATATACGAGTAAGTAAGCGAGGAAGAAGGAAAATAATGCTGGCTGGGACTTCTAGAATATCGCAACACACCTCTCTCAGGACTCGTATTTTCACCATCTTAATTGTTAATTAGTCGTCTTGTAAATACACTAATACCAGTTTCCACTGAAAATCTGCTCCCAAGTCAGAACCTTATGTGAGTGAACAATTTGTTGCTAAACAACGCAAAGTAAAAACACATTATGACAAAAGAGCTCCTCGTAAGTCTGTTGATTTCAAAGATGGCCAAACAGTTGTTGTACAAAAAGGTAAAATATGGGAGCCAGCACTGATTTTGCGTCGACATGAGGCTCCTAGCTCATACATAATAAGTGACGAGTGGGGAAATGTATTGCGTCGAAATACGAAACATCTTAGGCAGTCTAAATATAAGCCTCAACAAACTAAGGAGTTTCTTACTGATCACCATGGTGAATTACAAAATATAACAGATGGCTCTAATGACACTTTGAATAAGGGTAGAAATAAAACTCATTATGAACCCTATCATAATGCAGATTAACCTGTTGGGGATAACGCAGCTGTGAATGAAGACAAAAGTAATACATCTGTTGATAGCACAAATGATGTAAATGGTAATGCAAAATGTGTAGTAATCAGAAGTGGATGGTGCATTGTAAAACCTACACGATATCAATAAGGGGGGTGGAGGGGTGTTATAGTAGTGTACCAGGGAAGATAATGTATGTTGGGTTGGTAACACCAAGATTATCAGTTAGCTCTAAAAAGACAATGTGATATGTAGTTAGTAGTTATCATATGTGCGTGAAACAATGTGGTTAAAGTGGCGCAGGAACGGGATGGTACGGGGGTAAATTGAACCTACCTAAAAATTGAGGGGGTAAAAAGAATAATTTTTACCCCCCAAAATAATATAGTAAAACTTTTAGTTAACAGATATTGTTGAGGCAAGATACAAAGTTCACACTAAAGTAACATAATAAAAATAAAATGCGCTTGAAGCATACACTTTTTGAACACTCTGACAGTGATACCAGCTATATCAGCTACTGCAGAAGGGAGTTTTTCAATGCTTGTACAAAAAAAAAACTATCTTCGCTCCACGATGAGGCAACTTAGACTAAATCACCTGTGTTTGTGAATGCATACCCTGGGAGGCTCAACAAACTTGAAAATTACAAAACTAGTTAGTGGTCTTATAACTGCGGTAACGGATATAAGGCAAATCTGTATGGAAACCTACTTTAATTTTCGGTTTTTCATGATTTTTAGAAAAGCCACAGCAGATATAATTTTTCTTAATTTGTTTTGTGTGTATTAATTATAATGCTTAGTATGACTAAACTAAATTAGAAAAATACACAATGGGCCCGTTAACTACAGGTATCCTCGTTGTATGTGATATCACTTCGCGCGTTTTCACTAACGTGATTAAGAAATAATAAAAATAATGCATGGTTGGCTGTAATCTCACAGTCACCCTGTGCGGTGGTGACGTGACCTCGTGCGCGCACATTCCAGTGAGGACAAAGATCTTTACTGTACAGTTTGTTGTTAGGGGGGTGGTGGTATTGGCAACATTGGATATGCATGGGCAGAAGTTAAACAGCCCTGTATGAAGATAGTTTGGACATATATTTGGCCTTAAGTTTCTGATTCTCATGATTTTGATCCTGAACACGAGTTTTCCAATTCAAGACATGACATCGTTGACATAGCAAGATGTTGGAATTGAGGAGGTAGACCAGGCAAATGTGGCTGAATTGCTACAATCCCACTCAATAGAACTCACCAACGAAGATCTTCAAGAAATGGAGAATGGCATAAAGGATGAAGAGGAAGAGCCCTATGTTGTTGAGCTTATCAAACAACTTCAACAAAACAAATGGTTAATTTTTTAAAGCATATTGACAGTGCAATTAGAATGATTGAAGAGGATAATCCTAGCATGGATATAAGCACCAAAGTTGCTAGAAAGATTGAGTTATTTGGCTTGCTACAAAGCACTCTATAGAGAGAGAACGTATGCTGCCCGTCAGCTGAGTCTTGACCATTTCATCAAAAAAGTTGAAAATCTTCACTCTAATGACCCAGGGCCTTCGTGACAGCAAGAGCCTTCAAGATATCAGGAGCTTACCACCCCAGAGCCTTCCAAAGAGCAAGAGCTTACCGTCTAAAGGTCGTCAAGAGAGCAAGAGCTTACACTCCCAGGGCATTCAAGAGAGCAAGAGCTTACCATCCAAGGGCCTTCAAGAGAGCAAGAGCTTACCATCCAAGGGCCTTCAAGAGAGCAAGAGCCTACCGTCTAAAGATCGTCAAGAGAGCAAGAGCTTACACTCCCAGGGCATTCAAGAGAGCAAGAGCCTACCATCCCCAGGGTCTTCAAGAGAGCAAGAGCCTACCGTCCCAGGTTCTTGAAGAGAGCAAGGGCTTACCATACCAGATAGTTCAATAGACCAATAGTCTGCCGTCCAATGGCTGTCAAAAGAGCAAGAGCTTACCGTCTCAGAACCTTCGGGAGACCAGGAGCCTACAATCCCAGAGCCTTCCAGAGAGCAAGAGCCTACCATCCCAAGGCCTTCAAGGGAGAAAAGGCCTACCGTCCCAGGGCCTTCAAGAGAGCAAGAGCCTACAGTCCAAGAGCAGTTAAGAGAGCAAGAGAGTGATAATCCAGATTTTCTAGATCCAGTTAATTTATCATGCGATTGAAGATTAATAGTAAGTGTCCCGTTAGCGTTGTATTAATTAGATGAATTTATTAAAAATTGGATTCGTTTACGAATTTCAGGGGATTGAATATTGACAAAAGGTGTAGGCTACCTATAGTATTGTACTAGTTAGATAAATTAATAAAAATTCCATTCATTTACAAGTTTTAGGTTTTTATTTACTTTTTCCCTATCTCACCCATGTTAAAATCAATTCACTTTACGTGTTATCGTGCTATGCGATTATTTATCAAAACCAATCACTCGCGTAGTGCGAGGGACAGCTGTATTACATTTCCCTGGTCTTTTTTTAATTTCAAAAATGTTATTCCTTATAAAAGCACATGATTATATTTACTCCCCCCCNCCCCCCCCCCAAATTAAAAAAATTCCTGCACGACTGTGTGGCTACGATACAAGTCGTTAATATAATAACAATGCTATTCTAAAGTTTGTTATTATTATTATTATTATTATTATTATGTCTTTCAACTTACACACAGTATAACACATAACAGATTTAAAGATCGATTATGCTCAAATCCATACATATAATATTATAACGTATAAAAAGTTAAAGTTAAAACTGAATCAATGAATAGTTTAGCAAAATATGATATAGGGTTTAGAGATTAACATAGTCATTGTTGGCAAATAACACATTTGATGCATGAGAGCTTTTAAATTTAAATAAATCAGAACATCCGAGTCTTAAAATCCAATAACTTTTAGTTTGTTTTTATATGTTGTATTTCCAATTTCATATATATATTATCACTCTTCAAATTTTAAATAATCTTACTACAGTCAACAATTTTCAGTTTTTACAACTTTATGCTACCATTTGAAAATAGTGTGCTCTAATTTCTAGAGTATTATGTGCACTGCACTATTTACTATTATCTATATTTTATGGATATATATAAACCTAGTCTATAGGTCCTGGTCCCACTGTATTATTGGTGAAAATTTTAATATATTTTCACAGTAATAAACTAACATCTGGATGACTGCTATTTATATTGCAGAATTAATTTAGTTTAAAATTCAAATGATGATCAAATTTTTTCGATTAAGAAAATGTGCATTAAATACACCAAATTAAAAAAAGTTGTGATTCAATCTTTAAATGGGAAGTTTCTGTAACACCGAAAAAAAAATTCTCCCATGATATAGGTAAATTTTAAATTTGTGTTGTTCAAGTTTAATTACAAAACAACCACTGTCAGTCTCATTAGGCCTAATAATCTGTCGATAGTTTATTAAAACTTTGTATTAAAATCATGACAGAAATTGTTTATTTAGTAGTTTTTATAACGTAACACAGTAATTTGTTTTTAATCTTATCATTAATATTCTTGAGAATATGAAATTATTAGTCTACTATCGCATGCTTAATCACGCAGGCTTGTGACAATGCCTCTGTTGAATTTAATAGTACATTATTTAACTAAATAATTTAAGTAAAGTAGATATGTTATTGTGATAAGCATCTCGATGTGTCAGTGAATTTTAAATTTTGAAATGCCTGGCCATGCTGTGGTGGTGTGGGAATGGGAGAATCGTCAAGGAAGGTGGCGGCCATATAGCCCCGAAGTTTCTCAGCTGCTTGAGAGAGCCCATTGTAAAAAGTTAACCAGAGTTATTCTTAGTGATGCAGACCCTTTACTGGAACACTACTATATCAATTTGAGAACAAAGACACAATGCTCTGAGGATGCTGGTGAGTTTTCATATTGGCCATGAATGGCATTATTGCCATCTCTTTTAATTTTAAGACTGGGGCAGTGGTGGATTTACGGTCCGATGGACCACTATGGCCGTCCTTAGTAACAGGCTGAGATGTTAACAGTAAGAACTCTTCATTCAAGGGTCCTAATAGTCTGCAGCCGAGGGAGCATCATGTGAATATGTCTTGTTTTATTTAATTTAAAAACCTTATTTGATATAATTGACGGTATTTATATTTAAATGATTGTGAATACAAATGGTTTTTCCATGTATCATTTAGATAAAAGTACCTTAAAAGCATACAAAATGCATCAACAGATTCAAAGAAAATATTTGTTTTCAATATTCTTCTTAACTCATTTTTAATATGCTACTGGTATGATATAAAATGTCAACATCATTTTATAAACAGTAGTGCTAAGCTATAAGTAAGAGTGTGTTGTAGCTTATTAACATTCCTTTTCACAATAATTCATCAATACAATACAATTAATTGTTAATCAAAATGAAAGTGGAAATGAGCCTTTCCTGCCAAAGCCCATAAGCAGGCCTAAGTATTAGCCTAAACAGTACTTAGGCCTAACCTAGTTCATTAGTAGACACAATACATGTATATTTTGCTCAGCCTTATAAAATCAAATAGGCCAAGATAAATCACATAAGAATTAATAAAAGTTTTGCACAACAAATAAATAATAACTATATACAATAATAGCTGCCAAGCACCTGGCTATTTGGCTATGTGGCTATTTAACCACCCAGGCACAGTGTTGCAAAACTTCAGTATTCTGGCCTGTTGCTAAAGATGGCTGAGGCCATTCATGTAGCTTAGCTCCTTTATTCTTCCCTTATCAAAACCCTATGCTAAAATGTATTTAGGTCTATTATTTAACAACTCTAGTGCTAAAATTTATTCAGCCTACATCTGGCAAGCTAAAAAACACGTTAAAAAAGTTGTATGGAGCTCTGCACTCATATTCATGATATAGTTAGATATAAAGTCTTGTTGACTTAGCTAGTTGTAGCACACCTAAACAGACAAATATTTATATACGCTAAATATAAAAATTATATTTATAAAATAAGCCCTACTCCTAAACTAATTTTTATACATAAATTACATATGTACTTTTTGTTGGAATTTGGGGGCACTTTAGTTGTATGAGGCTCAACTCATGCATAGGCCTACACCTATAAATCTGCCTCTGCTCATCCACAATATTTAAAGTTACAACTCCACCTTTAACATTCCCATGCATTAATAATGATGAATAAGTAATGTACACATACTTTCTATTGAAATTGTTGATGATATTAGAAAGAATGTTAAAAATTGCTTCATCGAGGTCTATGGGGTAGATATTAGGAAGGCACACTTTTGAGGAACTTAGACCTACCTGCATTTATTTGGAGGGACATTGGAAAAGCATTTAGGAAAAAAACACCTCTAAAAGGATTCAAACCAGTAGTATTCTTCAGAAAAAACTAGACTGGTCTGTCTTTGCTTATTTACTTGACACTCAAATATTCTTTTTCAAAGGAAGAATATTATATCGACCATCTGCTAGCATTGTTATCTGTAAGTAACAAGTCTAATATTTTTCATTTAATAATTATCTTCTTAAAACATTATTTTAGAACTCAGAGGCTACACCCAACTCATGACACATTACAGAGTAATAATTTGTACTCTATTTTCACAAACTCAAAAAAGTTATCATATAACTAAGTATTATTTTTGTTGCAGGTACTCCACATAATGTTCGTCGGAAATGCTATCTTCCAGACTCTCCGGCGGCTAAAGGTGCCAAATGGGAGTGGGCTGGGGACAACCATGGCGAATGGCACACTTATGATATGGAAATACAGTGTCTCATTGAGGAAGCTTGGGCTAAGGTAATATTTCTCTCATCATTAGCACAAACTACATGTTAGGTTACTCAAATCTAGGGCAATCATAAAAATAAATTTAACCGATTTTAAAACTTCACATTTTGTTTCAAATATTGTAAATTGTTATAGGCCTATACTAATAATATCTTTGTATACTCTTTGATTAAATTTCAGAGATTTTATAATTTAGCTGTGAGAGTTTATTTTTAAACCATGCTTAATTTTTGAGACACATATTTTTGTTTAGTGTATGGTAACTTGGTCTGCCTAATTAGCAAGGGTCATAACTCCATAATAACAAAATTACAGGAGAGAGTAGTTTAACTGTTTCCGTGGGAACCCTGAATAATTTTGATCTCACTTAAAATCATATAGTTACCAACAAAATTGTTTCGGGAATTGACATGGCATTTTTTTTTCTATGTAATTTATAATGAAGTTAGTAGGTTTTCACTTAAAAAAATTTCATTTGACTTTGAAGTTAGGATGTTTGTTCACTATGCACATTTCATCATTCCAAAATCCATTTTGCTGTTTAGTTTGTTTATTTAGCATTAACTAATTCCATACAGATTATTGGGTTTGTTAATTACAACCCGCCTCGGTGGTGTAGTTGGCTAATGTGCTAGTCGTATTGAGCTCGACTCCTGAAGACAGGGAGATTGAGGTTTGAATCTCGGTCGGGTGAACTGGTGGAGNGGGGGGGGGGGGGTTCCCTAAATGGTTTTCCACTCTCTCCCTCCACGCAAATGCGGGTGCACTTCCTCTAATTCAACCCTCCTAATTCCTAATCTTTTAGCGTGATTAGTACTTAAAGTGTATAACCCGAACGGGTAGTATGATGCGGTGGTAAATAATAATAATATTAATTACATTTTTAAAATTACAGTGTACAATAAAAGATATATAAACGTTTATTATTTAAAAGATATTCAAATGTTTATTATAGAAAGCTAAGGCACTTATATTTAAAATAGATATATATAAATTCTGAAGGAAAATAATGAGGGGGGACTGACTTGACATTATCAAGGTAAAACAACACATAGCTAAAGTATTCACTAAACAGTTTGAATTTAGTGTTGTTATTTTAGTAGTTATCATATCCATGCTTTAGGTAATGTCATAGGCAATAACTAAAGTCTAATTTCCAAAGGAAGAACAGTAGAATATTTCTAGAAAAGTTACTAGATTACTATAATGGCTCTAAGCGAAAACATATGTTTTTAAAGACCATATTATGTTAAGCAGCTGTCACTTTTGACAAGCAAATTTTGAAAACAAGAAAAATTGTAAAAATATAAAACAATTTTCATTCAATTCTTTTTTTAAATACCGATAATGCAAAAAAAAGTGTTTTTTTTGCCCTCTCTATTTGAATTAAATAACTGGCTAAAATTTTAATAACAAAAATGTGTTTTTATTGATGATACTTTAAATTTTAATGTACTTAATCTTTTCTTACCATCATTATTTTGTTTATTTGATCACTAACCTACAACCTGCTTTGTGGCTGCATGGTCTAAGACGCTACTCTCTCACTAGATTGGCTGCCGAAGATGGGGAGATTAGAGTTTGATCTCAGTCGAGTGCACTGAGGGTGGTTTTCCTAAATGGTTTGCCACTCAACCTCTGCACAAATGTAGGTTCACTTCCTCTACATTCAACCTTCCTCATTTCTGACATATTAGAGTAATTAGGAAGTAAAGCACAATACTAAAAAAAACTACGCTACTTTTTGAAATTTTAATTTATCTTTGTATTAAAGGTAGTCCTAATGTTAATTTATTGGTAAGTACCATAATAATAAATTATTATATGCAGTAGATATTCTTTTTATTATTTTAAAGTATCAACAGAATCTACCCTCAAGCATCAACAACACTTGACTTAAGTTAGTTTTGAAACTGTATCGTTAGTAATAAATAATTTTAAATAATTATTATCTTAGTATCATTAAGTTCTCCGCATCCTTGTGACTGGGATGGATAATTTATTACAGTCAACTCTCGATTCTACGACCTTTCACGGTTCCCTGGAAAAGGGTTGTTATTGGAATTTTAACAGATTTTGTTCCATCCCTGACCTTCATACGAAAAAATTGCATTTCTTAGACAATACGTGAAAAAGTAAATAAAATAAAACCTACCTATTTCTTGAAGAAGGTACTCCTTTCACTCATTTCGTCAAAATTATAAGCTCGTATCAAATTAAAAAAAATAGCGTGGGTCATAAAAAATCGTTCACAAAATCCAACCAAAAACGTAACCAAATCAAAATAACAATGTTAAACAATAGCATGGGTAATCAAAAATGGTTCACAAAATCAAACCAAAATAGTAACCAAATCGAGAATCGAAATAACAATGGCAAAAGCAAGCCTGGCGCATGATGTAGCTGGCTGGCATTGATGAGGTGGTGTCTTTTTTTATACCTGACCCACCCCAGTTACTAATTATACAGCGTTCACAATGATAATTGCAACGCAGCGACCTAAATAAATGCAACAAACACATTTTACAGCCGATTTCCTTAAACTTTTCAACCTTTTTTCCCACATTTTTCACGGTTCTTCAAAAAAGGGTCGTTACTTCGAGAGGGACGCTATTCCTGGGGTCGTAAAATCGAGAGTTGACTGTATTTCCTATTGTTTGGTAAAAAAGTTACTTATATGTAGGGTTTTTGCGCACTATCTCCTGTTAACATATGTTTTGACGGTTCAAATTTAGTATGCAAACAAATGCTGTAGGAAAATTATTGTCTTAACACACACACACACACACACACACACTATTCAACATGTTGTTTGAATAATAGTGCTGTTTTGTAGTGTTTGAGTTTTAATCACAATTTTTTCCACAATGTGTTAACATACTATAGGCCGTTCCACTCTCAAATTGCAGTACAGGTTCTTATGGACTATTGCCATCTCTTTCCAACCGATCGGTTTCTCCATTAGCTCTGTCCTTTTTCTACCAAGCGGAGTTGCCATTTTGGATCTTAAATTTGAACGTTGTTATTTCTATTAAATAAACATGGCATATTAAACAACGTTCACTTAGGATGATTATATTTTTATATTTAGAGGACACATCTCCACATTTGCATAGGAGAGCAGAGAATGCTCTCGATCAAAAGTATTGCTAGATTAAAAAAATACTATAATATACCTTAATAACAATAGTGCATTCTTTTGATTTGCATCTTGATATGTCATCATCAATCTCATAGTCAAAAAACTTCTGAACTTAGTTTTCTTTAACGTGCCCCATAAATAATATTATTTAAACTAAACTACTTACTAACAAACAAAAATAATCACATCTGCTCTGAACACAAGGAACACATTCACTGAGCTACTTCTTATTTAAACTTGAGTGAAAGAATTTTATTATCTGCTGTCTATCAAAGCAAAATACAGCTTTTTAAACCTCTAGCTTAAACATTAAAGTGAGAAAACAGCAAACAATGTGACAGTCAAGACATTCCTCTGGAATCTAACAATCTACAATCACCTTGGTAAAGAGGTTTCAAACAAAGTAGTAAACTAAAATATATCAAGCCCTTTCAGAACTTACTGAGAAGGGGGGAAATGCAACATTTCAAAATTATATACAATTCTGTCAAACTAGGAACTTTAAAGAACCTTTATGAACCTAAAATTATTTAACGGTTTCAATTCCAGTTCCAGTTTTTCAGGATAGTGTTTTTAGGTTTCTGATTCCTTAAAAATAGATGTTAATCTCAGTTATTGGTTCCGGTTCGACTCCCTGGTCTATATTACAGCTAGGCAACAATAAACTACATGAAACAGATGTAAAAATATTGTTTATTTAAGAAAAACCCATAAAAGTAAGACTCTTGATTAACTATGAATGTCACTTAATTATTTAGGTGAGTGAGATTGTCATAAAATAAGTGGTAATCAACAGCAAAACTTTTTTTAAATCTTGAAGGTAATCAAACTTTTTCTTGTTGATTTTCATTTGTTGTGAGTACAATCTCGTTACAGTCTTGGTTGAAATCTCTTTTGAATTCTCACTGGAAGATTAGCCCATTCATCACTTAAACGAAGCTTGAAGAAAAGGTATACTTTACGAATGTCAGTCACAACATGATCTCCATGTCTCCTCCCTGGGCCTATTGAATTATAAAACTCCAAAGAACCCTCACAGTCGCAGAAAAATGTGTGGTCAATATACTTCACCTTAAATGATTCTGGTGTTATCCGAGCTTGACTGATTACATCAACATAGTTAGTAGGATTTTTTTAATAAGCTGTTGTTCAAGTTGTGAGTGAATGGATTCCACTTTAGTTTGTATTTGCCCCTTCTCTAGATACTTCTGCACCACTATTATGTTTGTTAATATTGTTATGTTCAACAATGTGTTTGAGAGAATTACATTTTGATTTTGGTACCCACACCCATCACTGTACAAAATATCCCCGCCCCCCTCACCCCATCATTTGGGAGTAGACACTGGTTAATCACAAATAAGAGAGGAAAACTTGTTATCAGTGAGCGGTGACCTGGCGGTCTAGGGGTAAGGTGTCAGACTTCTGTGCTGGCGGCCGGGGTTCAATCCTCGGTCCCGGCACAGATTTATCTGATTACCAAACCCCTCCTTCATCTCTGACAAGACATCTTGTGAATGTGGGGAATGCCAGGCCTCCAGCGTGGTTCGGATTCCACGTTAAACTGTAGGTTCTTAATTTCATCTCACAATCACCCTACCATTACACATTAGCGTAAGTGTGTATAACCCGAACGGGTAGTAAGACGCGGTGCTAATAATAATAATAAAGTTATCAGTGAGACCACCCTCATACCCATTCCAAACATAGCACACAACTTTTTCGTTTTAAGATTGTAAACTGTGACGCTATGAACTGCAAGTCCATAGTAAAAACTAAAAATACATTCACCTTTTCCTTGTCTACTTCTTTCTCCTCTCTTCCATCTTACTTTTTCTCTTGATGCAAGTTGCATTCATGTTTGGAGATGTTTACAATTTTGTAACCAACACACATTCATCCTTTTTGGGGCAGTACAAACTTAATTTTTTTTCCACAAACAAAATGTAAAATGTTGCAGAAGATGTCTTTACACTTATTATCACTGGTGTAACATTTGTTATCGATACTTCAGTGCCAGTGTTATTGTCTTGCTCAATGTCATTTTCAGGGTTTTTAAATAAAGTCATAATTCTCTCAACTTTCCTTAGTGCCATTTTTATTTATTTAAAACATACAAACTGTCCTGAAACAAAATTTTGACTTTGCTTTGATTTCACTTTTATTATTACACATCTCAAAGCAGTTGGTAGTGCATAAAAACTTATTATTATTATTATTATTATTATTATTATTAATATTAAACTCTGTTGGGGATCAGCCTTGTTTATGAGAAGGCGATAGAGTTATAAGAAATGCAACATTATGTCCTTCAAACCATAACCATAATCAAAATTCCAACACTATATTAATTATGGAGTTACAACCTTTGCTGATGGGGCCAACATTATGTAGTGTAGCTTTCAACTTAACTTATGATCATCACCTACAAATGAAAATAATTCCAAAGGTTATAACAACTGATTCTTCAGTGCTCTTGTGAATAGCATAACCCACTATACCACGCCATGCTATATAAGTGCTATACATTTTATCACTTGTTAAAGCTACATCTAAAACCACATTATGGTAATTAACTTTAATGGAGGTGATTCTTTGTTCACCTTGAAAGAAGATGGACTACAGTACTACAAAAGATAAAAATCACCTAGTTTGCATCCAGTCGGGATAGAATCCATGCCACTTATGTCGGTTTAAAATTACCTACCCTTTTCAGTAATAAAATAGTTTAAGGTGTCACTCTTCCAATAAACTAGACTACCAATGATGGGGCGACCTGGGTTCAAATCTTGGTCTGGTGTACTGGGGATATTTTTTCCTAAATTACTTCCCACATTCTTTCAGCGAAAATACACCACAGGCATATCTGGCAAACTACCCATGATACCAGCTGAGAATCGAGGTTCATAGCCAGGTGCACCGGCCACCATATCACAGGGCCGATTATGGGTCAATTTTAAGACATGTCTCCTCCATTCCCCTTGCTGTGCCTGTCATTATACTAATCCTGCACGTTGCTTGTGATGTGTGATTTTAGGGAGATAAGACAACGGATGTGAGCAAGACCTTCACTTCATTCCCATACATCATCAACTTCTGTAACTTGACACAAGTGCGCACCAACACAGGCTATGTGAGGTCTGTGAGGAGGGTACAACAACCACCCTATCCCTGGGCCAAGATCGGACCGGAAGATCTTGGGAATGTGGGAGGTAGGTTTCAGATAACATTATCTTCTCCTAGCAAACCATTTCAGTGCCAAAGTGCGGTTTTTAATATTTCTTGAAATATTTTTTATTTATAAATTATTTGAAATACTGTACTGTTAAGTAAAAGTGACCACATCTATGGTCTAGAGGTCATAGTTCCTGGCTACAGATCCAGAGGTCCAGGGCTTAACCCTTGAGTGGGCACGCTGTAATATTTAACACAAACAGGCACGTGGGATACTTTATACTCCACTTTATTTTCATGGTTCTTTGATACATGATTGAACTAAATATTTTGTTTTATGGTATGTTTTATTTTAATTAGATCCATTTAAGCCTACTAGGTATATATTGTATCAATAACCAAAAACATTGTAACATGGGGTGCGCGTAACCTGGAAGGGTCACTCACGGCTGTTCACACGTGAACCACGAGTTCTTTTGAGGATATTGGGGTATGTTGCAGGCTAAATATGAATTAACACCATTCAAAAAACATTCACAGAATTAAATATACAGCTAAACAATTCAACAAATTAGATAATCAAAGTAATTATGTAAATTAATCAACCAATAAGGACATAATAAGTAGAATAATGCTGCATAAATTATAACTAAGCAGTTCACTGAACTAAGTAATACTAGTAATTGTCTTTAAATTAATAAACAAATGAAAACACATAAGATAAAATTACACTGAATTAATTATAACTAAACAGCTCACTGCCTCAGGTAATATAGGCAATGGTTTGTAAATCAATACACAAATGAAAACACATAAAATAAAATTACATCAAATCAAGTAAACAGCTTGTAACAAAAATACTGAATAAATAGTTAAATATCTAGATATCAATTTCTTAAAACGTTTACTTTCAATGTTAAAGACACTCACGGCACCTCGCCACAGGTCCCAGCACCATACACACTACACCGGCACGCACCACATGAACACTGAACTCGCTGGTCCACTCCTGGACTCACTATTTGAGAAACAAGAACTGAGCACACCTGGCTATCGCTGAGCGTGTATATATAGGGGTGGTGCCAGCTAAGGGTCTGTAATCCTCCACTTATAAAATTAAAAGGACCCAGACCCCTCCAAAAATGTCTCCGTCCTCCCCCCTGTCCCCTCTAATTCCCTAGTTAAATGAAAAGGCAGCTGCCTACCTGCCAGACAAGGAGGGAGACAGAACAGGGAGCGCAGCCAGGGTAAACAATGAAAGTGCACCAGTCCCACTGTTAAACACTAATCTTGGTACAATATTGATAGATATCGGTATTTATATAATAAAAAATAGAAAAAGACTTGATATTTAGCAAAATATTTTTATGAAAGTTACATACTTAGACATTACTGTTTTTGGTAAATACTGGTTATTATTTTGCTAATTAATACTCTTACAGATACAATGTGATTAAAAGAACAATACAAATATAATAATAAATAATAATGATAATCTAAAATGTTTACTAAATTAAAAAATATGAAATTTTTAAAGAATTAAACATTTTTAAGAATCGGAATCAGCCTCATTTATGTCATTACACTCATCACATGTCTACGTTATATGAACATGATTCTTACAGGTTAGTTGATTACATGTTCCACATTTTATAGTGGTGCCAACATCTTTTGATCAACCACATAACATACACCTTCGTTTCTTTATGGCTAACTTTTCGTCATCATCTTCATGCTTCATAGTACTTGCATACTTTCTGAGAAAGGCTGATGATTCAGTTGGGAGCGACTTGATTTTAGCTCTTTCTTCAAGGTGAGGCTTCATCATAGTCAAAGCTAGCTTTTTCAAAAATATTCTTCTGCTTGTAAAATTTTGAGATGTGCATTGATTTGTGCATTGATGCCAGCTATATTTATCAACTAATAAAATACTCTCATAGGCCATTGCCATGCAATACATGCAACATTGTATACTCTACACATTTGATCCACTGTATATATTTCTCCCTTTGACTTGTAATCCATTATTATATCGGGTTTTTTAGTGTCATTGTTGATATTTGGTGAATCATGCATTGTAGATAATAAAATGACAGCCTTGTTTTTCTTGGGCTCATAGGATGTGATCGTCATGTTTTTCTGAAATTCATAGGAAATCTCTCTTTTGTCTTTTCTGAGAGTACCAACACAAGTTATTTTCTTTTCCAAAAGAGATCTTGCCAAAGGATAGCTGTTATACTGGTTATTCACTGTAAGATTTCAATTTGATCCTTCAATATCTGAAACCAATCTATTCACAATGTCAATATGCTTATTTGACACTAGATACGGGCCTTCTTTTTGCTTACCACAATACACTTCTAAATTATGAACAAAAAATGTATTTGAGTCACAAATTGCAAACATTTTGATCCCGTATTTATTCGTGATATATATTGAACAAAACTTCAGCGCCCCCGAAATGCTTCCAGCTTCTCATCAATTGTGATATGAATACCCATATTATACGTGTTCTTACAATTCAGTACAAATGCATCCAAAAATGATCTCACAGCAGCTAGCTTATTTATTTTTCTTCAGTCATTTCTTGTATCCTTATTGTCAAATCGTAGAGAACGAAGCAAGAATAAAAATCTCTTGTAGTTCAAACAAGCTCTTAGAAACTGTATTCCGGTTCTATATGAAACCCATAATTCTTTGACATTAGTGTGATGTCCCTTTTTGATACCAATAAGGTAAAACCACCCCAATAATGCCATAATCTCAAATTCTTGACATTTCTTTTCCGTCCCTATACCTAGAATATGGTGCCGTCAATTGTATTTTTTCAATATGCATATTTGTAAATTTTACAATGTCATCTAACATAACCATATCAATAATTTTATGATATACCGATATTTCATCTTTTATATCTCTTGCAATAAGTTTGGGACCAGGAGATACTTTGACTATGTTTTTTCTGTGAATTTTTCCTTTCTTTGAAAAGTCAGTTTTTCTCCAAATAAATTCTCTATCTTTTCCGATAAAATAATCTTCATTTGTTGTAGTCTTAGGGCCAGTTTCATAGTCAAATTTAGTACGCCTCAAGTGCGGCGCTATACTAAGTACATGACGACACCTACCTAAACCAGAATGGAATGGGCCGTTCTCGCATAGGAAACTGGCCCATTCCATTCTGGTTTAGGTAGGTGTCGTCATGTACTTAGTGTAGCGCCGCACTTGAGGCGTACTAAACTTGACTATGAAACTGACCCTTAATATCTTCATCTGAAGAAACACAATCTTGTTCAGACTCACTATTATGGTCACTTTGAATTAAAATTTCCTCATTTTCATCAAAATCAGTGCTATCAATATATTCTTCGTCATCTGACAGCTCCTGCAATATTTTGCCGATTTCTTCAGGAGACAACATTCTAAATAAATAAGAATTTATTTTAATTTTTGTATTTATTAGATTTTGCCATTTCTAAAACCATATGGTTATAACAGAGTAGTAAATAAAAATGGAATTATTTTTAGGACAAAACAAGATGTAAATTCAATAATTATATATTATATAACCTTTAAAGGATTCAAACACAAGTTTCTTAACTCTATTAAAAATAAAAAACAAAAGTACCCAACAAATAGTTATAATGAAATTGGCATAGAAATGTATTCATTTATGAAAACCAATTAGATAAATATATAAACTTACATGACTTGAACGGGCGCGTGGGGTATGCAATACCCCAGTAATACACTATTTCAAATAAATTCAAATTTCAGACGCACTAATTGATTTCACTGAACACTAACCATTCCGACCGATTGTCAAGGTCACACTGAAGGAATAGATCAAAAACACGTCTGTCAGGCGCCTGACAGTACTACCACACACTAAAAATTGGGGTACTTTATATCCCAGCGCACCTGCTCGAGGGTTAATCCGGTTAATCCCTGGTGCTTACAAAAAAATTCTTTGAAGCATTGGGTTTGGAATGGGGCTAAACTCAGCCTCGTGCGCACAAATAAGGAGCTACCTGAATAAATAAGTAGCTATGGGATAGAAAACTGAGATTAACGGCCAGAGGGCTTGTTGTACTAACTACATGACAACCTCTATTTGGAAATGTTGGTACTATCATCGCTAACAGTGGCAGCCGCTCATACAGTAGATTTTGCTTGCAGGCTCACACCATGGATTTAAGTAAAAGTCTATAAAATTCAATCAAAATTGTTCAATTTAACAAAAATACCAAACATAGAATTTTCTAATATATGTATATTTGATCTGAGTAATATTTTCTTATTTTGTATACCATAATTAATGTCACTCTATAAATATTATTCTATACTCATATATAAGATTTGCCTCAAAATAATTTACAGTCACATTAAATGTGTAGATTAATAATTTCTACTGAAGGGTAGGCTCAAGATGAAAAAAAAATCTCAGTTCATTAGATTGGGATTTGAACCTTCTTCTCAATAAGGAAAGCTAAGTATGCTACATCCAAGCCAACTCAGTCAAGCTAGGAACTATTTAAATATTAAAAACCACTCTAGCTTTCACATAGAGGTAATATAGAAATTGAGCGTCAAGAACAGATTGTCTTGGCCCCCCAAGCCAAAGTCTCGCACATATTATTTATATTAGTAAACATGCCTGTTGTTGCCAGGTCGTAGGGGTGCAGTTGCACAGAATGGCAGTTGTAAGGTTGGCCCACAGGGCCCCAAAGGGGAAGTAGGGGCATCCAAAAAACAAGGCACAAGTGCGGGTTGCGGTGCTGTTGTGTCAGGCAAGAAGACCGCGAAGAAGACCAAGAACTCATCGGAGGGTGCTGGAAACATAGCGCGCACCATTCTCAGCAATCTCAATATATTTGGTGAGATTTCACCTTAAGCAATTCTTTCTTCACCTAAATGCTCGTTTGGTAGATAAATTATGTGCCCCAAATTGTTGAGTACTCATTTGGGTTTATGTCATAAATCATCAGTATACCCAAACTTATCGTATAATTTATAACTCAAATAAAATTGTTTCTAACCACCTTTCCTATACCTTCTTCCAAATATAATACATTTACCTCATAAAGCGAAAAGAGGTTTTCCTCATAGAGATAAATCAAATAAAAATATTACTTATACTTTTCTACTTGATTATATAAACTGTAGGTTGGTTTAAAATTCTAATATCTCAGTATATATCCTAAGATTTCATTTTAAAACAATTATATTAATCTTAATAGACCACAATTTTCTTTCTTCCTTTGTGAAACAGTAGGCTTTTAAATTATTTAACTTATTAGTAAAAGGGGTTTGATGCGTTCTTTAATGTTTGTAGCTCTTTGTTTTTACTCTGCTCATTTTTACTGAAACATATATAACCGTCTCTTTAAATATGAATCTCATAAGCCTAACTCATTTCAACTTAAGATATTTTGTACATAGTTTTTTGTGTAGTTACCTTAGTAACTTAATAAAAATAATATAGGAGTCCAATGACTAAAATGAAAACATGAGGGTGGGGGGGGGGGGG
>CABEEJ010000376.1:0-47254 GCA_901482245.1 Timema douglasi | reverse complement strand
ATCTTAGACTCTGCCTTAAACTATGAGTGAAGAATGACCATGGGCACGGGACGAATCCTGGATAGCTCAGTGGTAAGAGCACTGGCGTACTAAGCCGAAGGTCCCGGGTTCGATTCCCGTGTCCAGGTGTCATTTTTCAATTTTCAGAATATTATATTGCAAGAGTCGAAAATATGTTTGTGTTTTAAATATAATGTATTCTCAGAAATCGATACATCACGAGAATCAAATATATTTCTTGTTTTCTATGCAAAGATATATAATAGATATAAGAAAATAATAATAATACATACTCAGGCATTATTAAGTTCACTATTTCCCAAGCATGTTGTTTTAGTCTTTTTTTTAAATCTGTTTGTATTTTTATTTTTGTTTTCTTACTAAAATAAATTATTATAATCCTTCAATGATGATTAAAGTTAATCAAAAGGTAACTAGGCCTAATCTGTTTGTTTATTTCACATGTTTTATTTAGAAACTTAACTCATTCTATCAACACTTTTAAAAATAACTAAAAGACACTCAAATTTTGATTGATTTGATTTTTAAACACTCATATGAGTTTAGATTGTTTAATTTGGCTGGATTTTAACCAGTATTTTGCGAGGGGTGGTTGTGGTTGATTAAAATCGAAAGCATGGGTGAAATAAATCTTAATTTACAGTTTGGGCCTATATTGTATAATGTAGGTCTATTTTTAAATCATTAAAATTTCTAACAATTTGCTAGGATTCATATTCAAGATTTGAGAAATAGTGGATTCGACCCATCTCTAATTTTAACAAATAATATCTATATTTTCTCAAGTATCCCAAAGGTCTAAAAAAACTGTACAGAATAATTTTGGGTTTAATACATCTTGATTATATTTATTAAAAAATAACACATTATTTTGAAATGTAATTTTTAAAAATTATTAACTAACACTTAACACCAAAATACAAATTTCAGTTCATAATCACAAATAACTAAAACAATTGAATCAACTATAGATCTGTTTTAAAAATTAAAATTATAAAAATATTCTCAAATTTAATTAAGGAAAATTAAATCCGTCTGTGAGAAAAGTTAGTTTAATACTGGTAGTGCTATATTATTAAAATACACATATATATATATATTTGAAAACATTATCAAAATAAGATAAAAAATATATATTATTCACTAAAACTATGTTTTTACTAGCAGAGCAAATTTTGTATATTTCTTTTTGTTCAAACAAGCAAAATCACCTCGTCCTTGAATCCTTTTAAAAGTGGGTTTTATTCTTTGTTAATATATGCCAGGTCTCACCTTTATCGCCACTTTTTGGGGCCACTATTAGCAGATAAGCCAGCAGCAGCACCATTTTTCTGTGGCTGTGTGGGAAACTCTCAATTATCTCCAGTATTTGCAAAAGGAAGTGCTGCTAAGGTGTCCTTAAAGATTAATTTTTAATTATTGATAAATTATATAAAGTAAGCACATTAGGAACCTGATTTTATGACAGGTTAGATAACTCAAGTGTGTAGAATCACATGAATTATTTGAAATCTATTTTAATCATGTTCTTAAAATCAGTTGATATTATTTGTATATTTTGTTTCAGTGTAGTACAGCATCATCCTACAAATATGCCTTGCCAACGTGTGCCAAAATTTGTGCAGCTAAGTATGCGACAAATTTAAATTAGCTGGAAATGTTCATTAGGCTAAGTTTTTTTTTTTTTTACAGTTTTATAGAATTTTTTTTATAGAGTTCCTTTACATTATGAAGTTCTAACAAAATAGATCCAGTGAAAGTGGTGAAACATTTTTTGAGCAATGGGTGAGGGGCAATCTGCACCTAAGCACATTCACTTGATGTTTGTTTGAATGCACACACAGCCTATCTGGGTTTTTTAACGTTTGTTATAAAGTCTATTATTGGCTTAGCAATAACTTCCAGGTAAAAGAAAACGATACTTCCAAACTGATCATTTATGACTAATTAAAAGAGAACAGCCTCATTTTTACAGATATATTTCTAACCCTTATTGGGAACTGAGCTAAATAATAAGTTTCGGCCACAGCCTCTATTATGATACAAATAGAAAATAAATATATAGAATATGAACTTAAGAGGACTCAAGTTTCTTTTCATAATTTTTATGTGTTTTTCTTTTCATAATTTTTATGTGTTTTTAATTACCATGAAGAGAAAAGTGTAGAAATAATTTGATAATGAAATACATCTATACTTACTTCTATGGTATTAGGAACTCAAAAACTTATTGCTGCACTTACAAAAGTATGTCATTTAACCCTATTATGAGCTATTTCTGGGAGGTGAAGCTATATTGCACGAACATAATAAAAACCATCATAAGACCCTTCTAGGTATAAAAGTTATTAAGCCTTTATTAATTACTAAACTACGTCTACCTGATCATTCATAAACAATATTAGGTAAACAAAATAAACCAGATTAACACAAACCATGTGCTAATATTAAAATCAATGAACCTAGTCCACCTCATTACACCCTATCTCTTTCAAGCCCATTCTCATCCTCTCATCTATGTCTAGGTATTCCTAATGGTCTCTTCCTATTGGGTTTGCCAATCAATACCATGAACAAGGTTCTAGAATATTCCATTTTTGCTGCATGTCCTGCCCACTGTAATCTACGAGACTTTATTATCCTAACAATATATTGTGATTAGTACAGGTTATGTAATTCATTATTATTTAACCTCCTCCACTTCCCAGTAGCCACATCCTGTCAAATGATATGTTGTTTGAAATTATATCTAAATTATCATCACCAATCTGTTTTCTCTGTGATCATATACTCTTTCCTTTCCATTGTTCACTTCTAAACATACTTCCTGACTAGCCTCTAGTAAAATTTCTGCATTTCTTGCAACAGCTTCCTTATTATTGCACAACAAACTAAATCATCTGCATATCTTAACATTTACCCAATGTTATATTTTTCAAGCTTTGAATTTTGATCATCTTAATACCATTAAATTTCAACAATTACTATCCAAGTCTTGTCAATTATTACTTCGAATGTAAAAACTTAAGCTCGCAGACCTCTACCTAGCTCACATTGAGATGTGGGGTAGATTAAAGACAGGGCCTATCATGACAGCAAAGCACATAGGAGGCAGGACTATGTAGAGGTATCAGGCCAGGGAGCAAACTATGCTTCAACCCCCACTTGAGCACTGCTCCAATGTGCACTCAACTAGTCGTATTAACACTATTTACAAAACATGTCCTACATATCATGTGCCTCAATGTGCCTTAATGTAAAGTCTAAATATGTGCTTATTTTCAGATTAGCCCCAAACTCCCCACTGAGATAAAGTACTAATTAAATAGACATAGTCTAGATTTCATCTGCCATATATTTTTTTGTAATATTATTTAAAATATATATTTTTATATACACACAAAGTGTAATTGAAATACTGGGTGATTCGTAATTCTATGCAATAAAGTGGTGCTGTGGAATATACACTGAAAAGGAAACTAGTGGTCTCATAACATAGTGCCAGGACTGCTTCATTATCAAGGTATGGCAACATTACAGGGTAGCATTGTGAATATGTCATTCAGCATGCTAGATACATGGAACGTCACTCTTGATAAAGAAGCAGTCCTGGAAATATGTTATGAGACTTTGTTTCTTTTTCACTTTAGATTCTACTGCACTGCTTTATTGTATATGATTACAAATAACCCAGTATAAATATCATGACATCATGATGGTATATCTAGTGCAATAAGTAGATTTTATATGCTCTCTTATATTCTCTCTTATTATATTTACTCAAATATTTTATTATATTTGTAAGTTTATATATTTTGTTACAATTTTATGTTGTCTTGTGTATTAAGTGTCAAATAATGAATGAACTCAATATTTTTAAGCTACATTTCAATACTTTCCTATTGATCAGTTAAAAAAATTTACTCAATCTTGTGGAAAAAAAAACTATCAGGACAAGAAAATAGTTACAAACCATGTCCAGGTCAGAGTCAGTTTTGTATAGCCCTCTGGTATTATAAAATTGTATCTTGCTTTTAAATAAAAATGTTATTTCTCATTTGTGTTGGTAAGCTGTTAATGTTTACAAGGCTAGTTTTCAGGATTGTATTCATGCTCCTGGTATTGCAAACGGTTTTGACTGTTTATCCCCAGTTTGGTAACTCTAGATAAAACTAAATAGTGTTAAGTCCCTTTTTACACAGTGCACAATAGCTACCCCTAACTACATCACTACTGTGGCACCAGGAGTAACATTGCTTGGATGGACCCCGAGCATTAACGGGTGGAATTCCTATAGGATTGGGTGGTGCGTGGAAGTGAAGAATTAAGTTATAGTAAACTAATTTCTCTTTATTGAGGACAATATAAAACTACTACACACAGATAACAGAATACTATTGTGTGATGTGGAAGCATTAGCGATCGATAGAGACCTTGCAAGCTGCGTCTGGAACTTAGTCCAAACCCTCACGCTGTGGAAGCCCCAAGATAGAGGTTTACATCAAGTTATCTTTAAGATGGTTACTAAATGATTTGTTTTGTTTTGCACTTTAGCAAAACCGGGGCAAAGCTCCACCACCCTTACTAATTAAGACAACCAAAAAAGTTTTTAACAACTGAAACTTGCAGATCTTTACTTTCTATCAGCAAGTCAGGTCCATCAGTTGCACGATGTTTGCTCATCAACAGGTAATAGTAAACCATTCTCAGCAAGGTGTTAACCCAACACTGTTTTACTTCCAATGAGTTGTCTCGGATTGTGGATAAAATCTTGCCAGAATACACTTTAAAATAATATGTTCTTAGAATGGCTCGATTTCAACTAATAAGAGGAAAATTGTGCACAGATTTTAAGATGGCATGACTATGAACACTATTATAACAGTTCTCAATACCATAAAAAAGGGTCTTGAGCTACAGATTTACCACGAATCACAAATCATCTGTTGCTGGTCTTTTTACGACAACAAATTTATAGTTATTTAAAATAATTTGTAAATGGTAATTAAGTTGTGAAGAGATGTGTAACCCTCGAATCCTTAAGTATACTAGGGATTAGAGGATTCAAGAAAATTTCAGATTCAAGACTCAAATCCTTAAAAAAAATTAAAGTTAAATTTGTTTTAGAGATCTAATACTGCTTATTATTTACTTAACTTAATGTATGAATGTTATAATGAATGGATTACATAAAAGAATGAACATTTAGTTACTATTTGTATTTTCTTTTATTCTATTATATTTTCTCATATGTTCAAAGGTAATTTAGAAATTCATATTTGTAAAATAGTGGATTCGACCAATCTCTAGTTGTGAATAAAATGGAATAGCACTATTTGATCTAGGGCAAGCCAATATATTGGCTATGACATCTAGTTTATAGTTATTAGTAAGCACATGCAAAATTCGCATTTGCATAGTATGAATTTTCACACAAATAATACAAAATTCAAGTTTTTTTAATAAACACAATTTATTTGTAGTTTGGCAAATACCATGTCACACAATATCATTTACAATTGGCAATAGCTCTATAAGGATTGCAATTTTTTTTTTTGCATATTTTAAAAGCGTAAAACAAATCACAGAATATGAGTATTTTCATTGATATTTAGGCTTTTTTTTTTAAGTTAACATTAAAATTGACGATTTCTACCGTTACCCATTTCAATATTTTAATTTAAATAGATCAATTCTTTGTTTTCAGCCTTTAAAAGATTTCCCACTAGGTCCAAGCAAGGACATTAATATATATGGACCTTGCTACAGATGGTCATGTATGGTGTTAACAAAGATCGACAATTGATTATTTCGATATTGCTATTTGTAAAAATCAAGGGTAATGATATATTGAGTTCTAAGTGTGAAATGTTTTGTGAGTATTTATATTTGATTTTTCTAAGAATATTTTAATAAATAGTTAAATGCACAATATGAACGTAAAATGTAGACAGTTTCATGCGAGTTCTGAAACGTTACTGTATCATGAGATTTTAGATATTCCTGCTTGAAAAACATAAAGAGGAAAGAGTCTAAAATTTCAGATAATATCAAACGCCAGTGCCAAAGAAGCTTCTCATGAAGTAATCTGTATTGAAGCATTTTACTGCAGTAAATTTGTTATTGCTAATTAATATACTCTAGCCATTTTAAAGGCGTCAAGAGTCAGGTAGTAATAGGAAAATAGAGAAGTCAGAGTCTGAGGCTTGACATACTGACTCCACAGCAGCCCAGGTTGTAGCATGTTGCCAAGGTAAGCACCTTATTTTAAACTGTACATGTGGTCTAATTCCTCATCACTAAGAAATACATTTTACATATGAGTTATGTAGTGCAGAGGCTATGTGTGATTGGTAAAATAGGGACAAAGTGGCAAGAACATCAAATTTGCACTTTTAACAAATTCTGCTTACCCTATGACATGGCACTAGTGAAAACATAGGTTTATGTATATTATAGTCAAAATAGAATTTTGTCAAGTCCAGCTACGAATAATATTAAATAGGTCATACATATTCCATCTATTTGCTGTACATGTAGGTTCCCATAAATTAATTTTAAAAAACATATCTGTTGAGGGATGGTACGAAGGTACTTGGTCGGGAACGGGCAGGGAATTAAACAAATTAGTACTTAGGACAGCAATCCTTTATCCAAAGACAGCAATTTCGTCTACACCCTGTCTTCCACAACACCGTTGATGAAAGTCATACAAACTTTGCCTGAAATACTCTTGAAGCAACATACCAACTATAATGTAATCACTTATTCCTCATATCTTAACTGTGTTTCAACACCTGAAATACTCAGTGGCCCCATTGACCCATGCCTGGTTACTCTTACCTTGTCAAGAATTCTCACAGCATCTTCCAACATTAGCTAGGGCTCAGAGAAAGGGGGACAATAGCAAAATAAGATCAAGTGATGCAGGCACTGAAACAGTATCAGGACTCGATGGACAACATTGACTGCCGTTTCCAAGTCATTTAAGCTCAGCATACCACTGATACCCAGCCCAAGTGCTGTGCTACCATTGATTCAAGGAGTATTTGTCAGAGGATTGCACCTTGAACCTACATCAAAGGGTCAGGGAATTTGAAAATAGAAATCACTGTGGCCACCCTGTAATAACATATTGTACCATGACATGATCAATTTAAAATGAGCAAAAGCGCTCATATGGTTATAAACATCAGCATTGTTATTGGTGACTGCATACATTCTGAGAAATCTAAATAAACGCACATTCAAATTACAATAGCTAATACTGGTCCACCTGCACCAGTGGGAACACAAAATGTGTGTCACTCCTATCTAGTATAGTTTGCCGGTGACAAGGTTATTGGTGTTTGAATCTTAACCAGGGGTGTTGAGGTGCTTTTTCCTAAATGGTTCCCACTTTGCCTCCACATAAATATGGGTAGCTTTCCTATAAATTCTACCTTTCTCATTAGTGTGCCATAATTAAATGTTTAAAGTCTAAACAAGCAGTGAGATTTAAAGCAAAAAAAAAAACTTGCTACAAACTGTGTTTTTTTTATCATTCAAAACAATGGATGTTAAAAATAACCATCTTCTTCGCCATATAAGTTTAAACAAGAAAGCCTCTTTTATCTGGGAGTCACTCGAACTTGATTCCTTGAGCCAACGGAAGTTCCTTGCTGTGGTTGATGGTGACAGTTGAACGTCGCATGTACTGCTTCCAAGAGTCCGATCCAGACTCCCGCCCGCCCCCAGTGTGCTTCTCTCCCCCGAATGCCCCACCAATCTCTGCCCCGCTAGTCGGAATGTTTACGTTCACAATTCCACAGTCAGAGCCTTTAGGACCAATCCACTGAAATAGTAATGTTGCTATATCAAATGTATATCTCAAGCCCCAAAAATGTAATAAAATATTCCTGAATTACAAATGTTAAGCAAGTTGAACTTCTGAAACCTTTTGAAACAAAATTAAATACAAAGTGAATTGTATTGAACTAAATGATGACTAAGAGTTATGCATATTGGCATTATTTTTAGTTTTATTTTGACAAAATATTTTTTTTTTGCAGAGGGAAATTTAATGCGCACTTTCTGAACCGGCCAAATAGATCAGCGTTCAGCACACATCTTACTAACTAACTTTCTTGAACAAACATAACTAGTTGCCTAGCCATAAATCCATCCTAATTAAACCAACAATAATTTTTTTCAGCAATGCTGGGAATTTAATCGAGGACCCTTATCATATTAGGCTGACACACTACCAACTGAGCTAAGATGTCTGACTAATTCAAGCTGATAACAGCTTACTTTACGGTTTCTGGTTAAAGATCATACTGTCATTTTTCTGGTAAAAGTGGTAGAAATCAGTATGGTATTTGGGGAAATAACCCCCTTCCCACAAGATGCAGATAATAGGCACCAAACCTCCGAGCAAGGCACACCTTTTGTGCACTAAAACCCCACAAACGATTTGATGTAGATTATCAACTTTAGATGTTTAGTAAAAAAAATGTAATGTTATACAAACCTTGAAAATATTCCCTAGATCTCTAGTGAAGAGACTTGAAGACAATCCTTGTTTTACGCTGTTGTTGAGCTGTATCCCCTCCTCCACGCTCTCTACTCTGAGTATAAACAAGATAGGGGCAAAGGTCTCTTGTTGTACGATACTCGTTGAATTTGACAGCCCTGAGATTATAGTTGGCTCAACAAAGTTTCCAGGGCTTTCCAAAACCTGTTCGCAGTAATACACTTATATATTTTAATTTTATTTAAGGTATTTAACATACATTTTATGAACAGACAGATTATGTCAGCACACAATTATAAACTAACTTAGATCTAGAACAGTAACAATACCCAGCTCCCGGCTTTTAATTTATCACTGTGAAAGAGGAAACCCCAATTTCACTAATGATAATTTTTCATCCATGCCAAAAAATGAACCCAGGACCCTTAGTTCAGCAGGTATAGGGCAACCACAGTAGGTGAGGTGGCGAGATCTAGGGAAAGTTACCATATATCCATTCATTTGCCGAAACATATCCTCTGCAAGACCATATGTGGATTTGTTACGTTTGGCAGTCAGAACATTCACACAAACAAACAATTTGTTTTTAATTATTAACAATTTTTACATTATTGAAACACAAAATTATGAAAATAATAGTTGGATTTTTTTTTTTATTTTTTTGTTGTTGTGAAAGTGACATCTATGGTTGACTTAATAAATGCTTTTAAAACAAGAGCTTCTAAAATGTGTCGTGCCTTTCTGGAATCATGATGGCGAACTAGCTGGAAAAAAGGTGGCTGATGATGTATAAATCATCAAGGTGGTTATGTTCTTATGCTGTTTACAAAATAAAAAGGTTTATTTTGAAACTAATATTTTGTATTTTCTCTCTCTCTACGGTGTAGAAACTTTTTTTTTTTTGCCATTTATAACAAGACACAAGTGTGAATCATTGCCGGATATACCTATGTGGGAGCCCTCATAAACCCACGTATTTTTTAAAATCCTGTCTTACTACTGGCCCATATTAAATGCATGTACTAATTATGCTAATGAGCTTGAGATTAGTAAGTTTAGATTTAGAGGAAGTGTAACCACATTTGCGAGTATGGTGAGAGGAAAACCATTTAGGAAAAAGACTCAGTACACCTAACCAGGATATGAATCCCAATCTCCCTGTCATCAATAGTTTAATATTTTGCTAGACTGACACCTTATACCATGTGGCCACTGAGGCGGGTCCATGTAAATTACTTCTTTGCATGTCTGAGGAAAAGTAAAAATTGAGCATGTTTAATTTTACACAAATGTAATAATAACAAAATAAAAAGAAATAACTACACCAAGGTAAAAATCTTCCTTTTGTCTGTTTCTATAGTATATAAAGGCAATAATGGCAAAATATAAAAAATTTATTTGTGTCTCAATGTGTATCTGACCTTTTTACCTTATTTTCAAGAAAAATTCAGATGAGTAGCGATCTAAATAGCTTATAAAAGCATCCAAATTTTTAAAAAAAATCTGGGGAAAGCCCTCTTCAAATAGCTCTTAGAGAAGCTGAATTTTTAAAAATCTGGGCGAGGACTATTTAAAATAGCATCTAGAATCGTCTAATTTCAAAAAAATTCTAAGTACTACGTACTCAAAATAGCTTCTGGGAGCATCAAAATTTCAAAACAATTTGGGAGGGATGACGTCTTTAAATTTGACCCGGTGTAGGAAAAGGGACCCAAAGTCGGAAAGTGTAATTTTACAGGAGAACCATTTCATCAGTAAAGATCGAAAAACTCAATTTATGGTTTTTCGTCTTTTGTGTTTTTATGGCAACAAAAGTACATAACCCTCTAATTTCCAAAGCCTATAAAAAATTATATATATTAAACCCCTCTAGAAGCTATCTGAAGTGCTTTTTATGGTAACACAGACCCTAATTTGTACTTATCCAAAAAAAAAACCTGACTACAGCCTTGCTAAAATGATCTTTTATAAACCAGTTTTAAATTAAGAAAAGGAACCTAAAGTTTCTTATGGGAGTTTAACATTGCCGAGCTCAGGTTCCTTTTCTAGAAAGAACAAATCAAGAAGACTAATAATAACCATACATAGGTAATTCAAGTTTTTTGGTATGAAAAATGTTAAACATGTTTTTTCAAGAATTTTGAAATATTTTATTGTATTTTAAATATTCTTAAAATAAATTAACCAGAACTTCTAAAGTTAACTCAGCTGTTTCCACAGGGGCTGAGTCAGGAGTGATGCTTGTAAAAATCTATGACTGGCAAAGCTATTTTACCAAAATGAAATGGCAGCGCATTAACAACATTACAATATACGCTCACTTTGAATTTGACAAAAATTATCCTTCGGAGGTTAATTTAAAGACTGATCTGATCTTTTGGAAGTGTTATTAATTATGAGGAAATGGCACCTAAAGGCTTCCCTAAGGAAATTGTACCTCCTGGCCTTACTCCTGACAGAAAAGCATACTTTTATTAAAAACTGGGACTTTCTGTCAGGAGGGGACCTAAGATCTACTTTGTCTGAAACCTGTGCTAGAGAAAAGTTTAAGGAAGAGACAGTTAAAAGAGCAAGTTGATGATCCAGACCCTGGTTAAAGTACTTAATCTGTATTTATAATATTGAAATGTATAAAACACCTAATTTAGTGTATATTTAATGTATGAAATATTGTGAAATAAAACTATGTGCATTTTTTTTACTAATCTGATTGTAAATTCTTATTCAGCATGAAATTCTGTTAGTAACTAACCCATAAATTGTCCTTCTAAATTTCATTAGAATCAGCAATGTAAAGTGTGAATAGTGTTCTTATTTTCATTGTAAGAACCATATTGTGTCCGTCCCTTTTATTTGTTTCTATCCATCGTTCCTATACCTTCTTCCAAATATAATAAATTTCATCAGAGCAATCCAATCAGAAAGTTACCAATTTTTATTCGCGTTTTTCTTAGAAATAAGTGTTTTGGATATTCATACTTCAGTTATCTATATCTTTGAAAGTATTGCACATACAGGAATAATTTTACATGAACAATTTAAGAACTTTGAGCCTTATAAGATTGTATCACAACATAAAAATTACATTTTCCAACTTCAGGTCCCTTTTCCCGCACTGGGTCACAGATGGATTTTAAAAGAGTCCTCCTCAAAACATATTTCACACCTTTTGATATTCTCAAATGTGAAACTGAAATACTTGTATCAAACTGCAAATAACTTTTAAAAGCATTCAATTTTTAAAATTTGCCGAGAGAGTGCCATTCCGAATATATTCCAGATGCTTAATATTACATATAAAAACAATCCAACTGAGTTTCATTCCAAATAGAGTCTAAGAACATACTATTTTAAAAAATTGATTCAGATGACTACTTTAAATAGCTTATAGAGTAATCTAGCTGTCAGAAAATATCAAGGAGAATATCACCCTAAATAGCTTCGAGGGGCATCCAAATTTCAAAAAAAGTTTTGAGGGAGGATTACTTTAAATGGTAGTTTCTAGAGGACAACTCCAAATACTTTTATTTAGACATTACTTTTTTCAGCCTGTGGCCTTGGTCAGTTTTATATTCAAGCCACTTTTTTTCCACTATTGGCTTGCTAGGCCTGTCATAGCTTCATATGCCTAATAATCTAACTTAAGACTAGAACAGGCACAACATCCAGTCCTCGGCCATCAATTCATCACTGTGAAAGGGTAAGCCCACATTTCCCCAATGATAAATTTTTTGGCCATGCCAGTAATCAAACCCGGGACTCTTAGCTCAGTAGACAGACACACTACTGACTGAGCTAAGGTGTCAGACAATATACTTATAAAAGGCTTTAATATCTGCTTGAGCCTTGGTAAGACCATCTCTTTGTTCTAGTGGTCACATTTCCTGGCTACAGAACCAGACATCCCTAGTTCAATCCTCGCCGATTTTTTTTGTGAAGCAGTGTTTCTGGAATGGCGTCAACTCAGCCTCGTGAGGGCAAATGAAGAGTTATCTGTTCAGGTTATATGCTTATGTACTAGTTACGCTAGTGGTTTTAGGGATGAAGGAAGTTATATTTATATGAAGTGTACCCGCATTTTTATGATGGGAGAGTGGAAAACAATTTTGGAAAATCTCCCTTTAGTACACCTGACTTGGATTTAAACCTCTACCTTCCTGTCATCAGTCTATTCTATTGTGAAAGTAGCACCTTAAACCATGCGGCCACTTAAGCTGATAAAAAGTTTTAATCAAAAGTAATACTTTAATTAGAACAGTTTTCTGTAAAAGGACAGACACATTCATATGCTCTATACTAGCGTTTTTTTAGAAGTGTGAAATAGGGACAAATAATGATATCAATACAGCTGGTCGGGATCAAACTCAGCCTCCCAGATCCACCATCTGAGAGTCTTTTGCTTGTGTGTGTATGTACCATATTCCACTTTAATTCCAGGCTCTTGGCAAATTTACACTTGACTATATATTTACAGTAGTATGAGTAAGGTATTTTTTAAATAATTGTACCAACATTTGCTTGGATGGAAATTGAAATACATCTAGGAAAAACCAACTCAATACACCTGACAATTATTCAAACCACAATCTGTAGTTGCCAAACCAGACTAAATGAGAATGACGCCTTGGTTCCCTTTAAACCCCTTGTGGATATTTTCTAATTTTGTTGATACCCAAATCTAACATTATAAGGATATTCTCACAAATTTCTTATCTATGGTAGGATTGTCATAGTGGCCACAAGTGCTGATTCATTTCCTTAAACTTAAATTCTTAGTTCTGTTTTAAATTAGTTATTACTGTCACTAAATTCTACCAATAAAATATAAAACTAATGACACAGAGGCGTGTAAAATAACATTTCTTTAACAAAGATTTTAATAACACACGAGCAAGAGTTTTTGTTTAGGAAATGAGTAAAGATTAATGTTCAAAACATATTTTTTATCTGGAACCTATCTGTAAGTCATCTCTTGGGATAAAACAAATAATTTTTGAACTTTGGAATGTAAACTTACCTTACCTCCAAACTCAACTTTGCCCCCTGCTCTAATCACTTCCTCCACCCTTGTTTTGAAGTTGTGCACTGCTTCAGTGGAGTGTAAAGGTCCCAATAGAGTCCCTTCTCCCAATGGGTCACCAACTTTAAGTAAAACCTGGCTGTATGCTCGCTTAAGACGCTCCAAAACTGTATCGTATACCTAAAAACAAAATAAGACCAGTGTTTTCGCTGTTTTATGGCATAACATATTTTTGGCTAAAATAAATAAAATATTTCTCCAATGCAAGCATAGAATTTAATTTTCTTCACATGTTGATATCAACAGTTGTTGAATATTCATCATGAGTGACATTAGATGAGAAACTTTTTAAATGGAGAGAAAAAGTTGTCATTAAATTCAAGGACACTCTTGACAGATATTCAAGAGATTTTGAGGTCATCATGTGAAGAAAATCAAATTCTATGTTTGTACTGGAGCAATATTGTATTTATTTTGGCAAAAAAAAAAAATGTTTAACCTGCAAAAACACGGACTTTTTCTTGCATCCCCTTCCATCTCCATCCATGGAAGGAGTCACGTGAATCTAGAAATTCTTCAAATTCTGTGGAAGATTCAAGTATTTAATAATTTAGAAGATGTATTTGTTGTTTTTTAAATAGTTCATAAAACTCAATTTAGGGCACACACAACCACCTGAATTCAAGCCATTAATTTACTACTAAACTGAATGCAAATCCACAACATACAAAATAATTTTAATAGGATGGGTGTACTGTCAGGTGGTTTTCCTCATTGATACTTTCAATGTTTTGCCATTATCTTTCCAAGGGAATGCTTGTGCATTTCCTTCTAACGTATCTTTCTCATAATATGTTTTTAAAAAAATTAGTGGAGGCTGCTAAACAAAAAGGTGAATAAAAACAACAAAAAATCAAAATTTTGTGAATGGATTCCTGTCGATAAGTATGTCAATGCATGAACAGTATCTCTCACAACCTGCCATTATTTTTTTTAAATTCAAATTAGAAATTCTTAGAATATATATAAAATTTCATGATTCAAACTAGTTAAAAAATTTTTTTACGTGGATTGGAGTCATTGGATTCACATTTAGTTCAATTAAGATTTGAAATGATATTGTTAAGTTCCCAAGCATGGGATAGTCATGTTTAATCACAACATAGTTGGAACTTAAGAGGAATTTCACTGGCACAGAAGATCACTATATAAAAAGAAAGTCCTGATCTCAGCCATGCTTGAGAGAGAGTAGTGATGTATGAAATATCAATTTTGAGTCTCTTTGGCATAATCAAAATTTAGTATGTTTATACATGCAAGAAAGCAGGTAGGATATTACTGATCTGAAGTTAACTATAAGCTGCGCACTCCCAGATGTTAGTAATTATTTGTGTGCTAATTGTCTGCAAAGATAATTGAAATAACTCTGCAGCTGGTTAAAACTAAACTACAACCTGTCAGTTCAGAGTTGAATACATTGTACAGTTTGGTCTTTTTTCAGAAACTTGGACTTACCTGCTTATGCAGTATGAGTCTCCTGAGCGTCGTGCAGCGCTGTCCAGCGGTACCCACGCTAGCAAACACCACGGAGGGAACCACAAGGTCAAGGTCAGCATCATCAGCTACGACCACTGAGTTGTTACCTCCAAGTTCCAGAAGGGACTTCCCAAACCTTTGCTGGACTTGCACTCCCACCTTCCACCAAGAGACATATTATTTATTTACTTTAGGAAAAAAAGTCTTTACATGCCTAAGATTTACTGAAAAATTAGAAGTAACAATTCTTGGATTTAAATTAATTATGGCTTTAACCACAGATAAGAGCCTACATCTTTAGGTAATGAACTAGAATCCTGAAAGAGAATTTGTTTGATTCCTGCTAGAGTCAAAATTTAAATTTTGCTTAGTAAAAAAGCAGGTGGGTAGTTAAATACGTATAATTTAATTGAAATACCAGTGCTGACTAAATGTGTTAGCTTGTATATGACCTCCTTTTTTGTAAAAAGTTTTAAAATTTTACAAACTAACATAAGTCTTATTTAAATAATTTTAAAAAGAAAGTTAAATACCAGAAATAGTGTTATTGAAACAGAATCTTGAATTTGATGACTATCTTCCCCACCCTTTGTTGCAAGCAACCGAGTAAATTACTCACCATCCTGTTTATTTGGAAATTATGTATTGCCGATACAATTTTTTTCATTGTTAAGTGTCTGTTATAGTCAGCACACTGGCGTTAAATCATACTTTTAGCAAATAAATAAAAATACAATGGTGTATCCTACTTTCTGACCGACTGCTGTGCTCCCGGTAAATGAAATCAGAGGTAGTCTCTCATCTTTAACCATGAGCTCCCCTATCGAGCTGCCTCCCTGGCAGAGAGCGCAAATTGCCCCAGGCAAACCATTACGTTCAAGAACTCTCGACACTAGCTTCGTGGTGGCCACAGACACTAAAGAAGTCGAAGGAGCTCCCTTCCACAGAACAGTGTCACCACATACCTGTTAAAACAGCATGAAATTAATATATTCCATCTGTGGCTATTTGCCATGCCAAGTCTCATAGGCCCTCTTTGACATTATCTAGTAGTTTATCTCAATCAACGGGCCAATTGATAGGGAAGACTCCAAAAAGGAAAGAATGTGTGTTATATAGATTAGAAGAAGCATGGTTTGGCAATATGGCTAATTTAGACTTTATGAATTTTGATTTGTGCAAAAGAAAATATTCAGAAACATATTGGTAACCTTTGGTGTTTTGTATTTTGCTATCAAAAGTAGTTTTTATGATTGTAATAGCATTAACTATGGAATATATACAGTGAACATTTTTTTATGGAATTGTTCCTAACAAGTTTTGTTTTATGATGCAAATATGTTTTGAAGAGGAGAGTAACTCAATCTGTATGGGAGATGGAGAATAGAGACATTACTTTATTAAAGAGTATTGTGGTGAAACATAATTTTTCCCATAGTAAATTTTCTTGATGAAAAACATTTTACCAGGGATAGGCCATTGAATCTTTGAAATCCTTGAATCCTCAAGGGTATTCATGATTCAAGCCTGTTTTTTTATTCAATTTAAAAAAACCTTTTTTAGATATTATAGATCATCATAATTATAAGGCAATTCATCCAGACTCCAGACCATTAATTTATAAGTAAATATGAACAAAACCAATATTGTTTTAATGTTTTCTAAGATTAGAATGTGAATTCAGGATTAAAAGCTAAATTTTATTATCATTATTATTATTATTATTATTATTATTATTATTATTATTTGATAATTAATTAAATGATCCAAAGTTCTAGAGCTCACTTATAGGCCTATGGGTTTATATTTTAAAAGATTTAAAACACATTATGACTATTTTATCATGAAATAAAAGTTAAAAAAATATCAAAATACACAAAACATAATAGACTGGCAGTACCATTACAATGTTACAGATAAGATAATTTTGAAATAGGTTATGTGTGATAAAATTGATGAATATATTTTATCAATAAACATTAGAAAAAGATAATTAAAAATAAGTAAAAAAATAATAATTCATAAATAACGAGAAAGTTCCTTTGAAATAAAGATGGACATTGAGGAAAATTAATTAGTATAATAATAATTGTGATTGAAGGCAAGTAGATAGGATGAGACTTAAGTAAAGTATTTTACAGTATTGTAGACCTATTTTAATCACAAAAAGAGGAGAGGTGGTCAAAAACTTGACATAATTTTTGTATGTTCATTGGCAAAGAAGAAGTTTGCAANAAGTTTGCAATTTATTTTTTTTTAATCTATCAGTTCCAGTAAGCAAGAGATATCTGTTGGAATTGCATTATATATTATAGTCGTTTTATTTAAAGCTGAGTTGGTTCCATAGTTTACAGTGTTAAAAGATTCATGATATATTTTAAGTCAGCCTGACCTGATGACCTGACTGAGGGAATTGTAATTTGTTGGTACTTTAAAGTTGATTTTTATTTATTTTGTAAGCAAGAATGCCTGTTTGGTAAATAATTAGTTTATCGAGAGGCATTAAATCCATATATTTATAAATTTAAGTAGTTCTATATTCCCTGCGAGGTTATCAATATAGTGATCTAATAATTTTATTTTGGAGTTCAGATATTCTTTGAAGTCTCTATTTGGTAGTTAGTTTTTTTGTTATCTTATTTATGTGACTGTACCATAAGAGATGCTTGTCAATAGTTAGGCCCAGACAAGTAATAGAATCTACAAATTACAGTATCTCATTTTCCATGATTATTTTATTTTTTATCATTCTTTTGTGGCTAGGTTTTGAGAATAGGATAAGTTGTTTTTTTAAATTAATAGAGTGTTTATTGGTATGAATCCAGTGTAGCAAAGAAGGGATGTCGGATTGAACATTATTTAGTAGAACATTTAAATTTTAAATTAATGTTCTCATAATATAAGCAAGTGTCATCTACAAAAAGCTGAATGTATCCATTCAAATTATTTTTGTGTAAATCATTTATACAAACTAAGAAAAGAATGGGTCCAAGAATTGAACCTTGAGGAACGCCACACATTATTTGTTTATAGTCACTAAGGAATTTTGAGCTTTGCTCATTTTTTTTATCAGAACTTTTTGGCATCTATAACTTACGTAATTTTTGAACTATTTTAACGGTGACTTCTACTTGAATATACTTCAATTTATCAATCAATATCATGTGATCAACTGTATCAAAGGACTTAGTCAGGTCAATAAGTGAACACATTCCAGAGTTTACCTTGTCAATAATATTTTGAATTTTTATTATTAGGTCAGTAGCTGCAGCTTGAGTATTAGAGTTTTTCAAGAAAACTTATTGTCCAGCAAAAAAATAGTTGTTTCTATTTAAATATTCCAAGAGTCTATTTTTGACAAATTTTTCTATTATTTTTGCAAGATTTGAGATTAGACTAATATACCTATAGTTACTACAAAGATCTTTAGCACCTTTTTTTATGTATAGGAACATCCAAGGATTCTTTCATTTTATCTGGCACTATTACAGTTACAAAAGATAAGTTAATTATTTGTAATAATATAGGACTTAGACTTTCCTTAACAAGTTTTATAAATATAGTTGTTATATTATAATTTCCTGGTGAAAATTAAGATTTGAATTCATGCCAAGTGATTAAAATATGCATTTTACTCATTTTTGAGACCTCAATTTAGTGGACTGTGGGTCACTCATTTCATGCCTGCTAGAGTTTTACTTGTCATCCCAAAGAGAGGATTTGACCAAGTAGGTATCCCTAAGACACTCTTTTAAGAATTAAATTCTCTTGGACAAACAAGCAGCTTGAGAAAAACTATTCTTAGTATTATTTTTAGTAAGATTGTATTTATTTTTCTGAAATGTATATTTTAATCTATTTTCTACACCTGATAGGTTCCATTTAGAAAAATTATTTTAAACGTCAATTGAGTGAGACAGCCTGTAAAAGTTCCTCTTAATAGTCTGTGACTCACCATGGCGATGGCGCTGTTCCAACCATACACAGCTAGTGGGAAGTTGAAGGCCGAGATGACACCAATGACACCCAGCGGATTCCACACTTCCATAAGGGCATGACCAGGTCTCTCTGACGGCAGGTACTTGCCTTCTAGAGTTCGAGACAATCCAACCGCGTAGTCGCATATATCAACATACTCTTGCACTTCTCCGATTCCCTCTGGCAGAATTTTTCCTGAAAGCAAAATAATTACATTGAGAGATAATTTGTTCCATGGCCAAGATCATTAGGTCCAGTCATTTCTAATCTTTACACATCTGAAGAGCTTAATAAGAGTCATCTTTGAATCTTGTTTTACTTATTTATTTATTAAGTTAGGTTTAAATTAAATATATTTAAGGATTTCAATTAATCTCACTGTGCAAAAGTTCTGAATGGAGAGTTTATAATACAGGATTATGAGTTGTAAACATGGCGAACATCAATTATTCACATAGTAAAAAATAGTTTATCATCATATTTTTTTTAACATTCAAACAATTTTTCTTTTTCCATTTTCATTTAAAATAACATAGTAAAACCAATAATTATACACTAATTTATGATATTAGTTTTTTTAACATCCAAACAATTTCCACGTTCTTCTTTTAACATTTACATCAAAAGTAGCGTAATAATACTGATAATCTTACACTAACTTAAAGCATTAAAATGCATGTATGCACACATAGTTAAATTGGTGTTTTCCTCTCTTCTGCTGAAGAAGGAGACTGATGTGCCCTTAAAATGTCATAATTATGTGTTTTTAATTGTGAACTTTGAGGCCTACAGTTTTCTGGTAAGTGTGTGTGCCTTGCCCTTCTATCCTCTTTTCAATGTTTTATTTTAAATATACACTTTTAAATTTAAACTTTAATGGTTCTACGAGTTAGGTGATATGAGACTGTTCCACGTTTGCAAAGACTCAATAAAATGGATTTTAAGTCGTTTTTTAAAATTCATATATTGTGTTTATATTTTCTAATGAACCAGGCAGAGAAATGTATAATCAAAACACTTCGAAAGTATAAGTTTTCTTACCAAACTGTGTCTGTATTACATGTAAGAATAGGTCATTCGTGTTTCTAGTACCTACTGTTATAAGTAGCTACTGTACCAAGGATGTTAATGTATGTTGGGTTGGTAACACCAAGGTAATCAGTTAGCTCTAAAAAGATAATATGATCTGTAGTGAGTAGTTATTATCAGTGTATGAAACAATATGGTTATTATACAAGTTGTTAATATAATAACTATACTAGTCTAAAGTTAATTATCAAGATGGTATTCAACTAACACACAGTGGCACACAAAACAAGTACTGTATGATAGTTGTGTTGTAATATTCTAAAGTTCAGTGTAGTAGTAGAATGAAATTATATATTCCTCTTATTAGTATTTGGTAATATATTGTGATCATTGTAGATGTGTTTGCTATGATAAATGTTAGGCAGACCATAAAGGTTCTTTAAAGCTTTGTTTTGGGCTATTTGAAAGAGTTGAGGGATGGTGAATGCAGCCGATTCCCAGATGGGGCTGCGATATTGCAGATGTTTATTAATGAAAAACTCAGTGGATTTTATGAAGAGGTTTATTAGTGATTCATAGATCACTATTATCAATAAGTACCAGGTGTATTAACTAGCTGGACAATATGTAATTTATTAGTTTGTTATAATAAGAGCTTTTATTACATGAGGATCCATTAATACTACTCATGATTGCATTTAAAATACCTGCTTTCATATCACTTGAAGATTACATTTTAAAACCTGTATCTCCTCTATATTTTGAAAACCCAAATCTCTCAGAGCTAGTTGTACGTAGTCCATGACTAAACGTTCATTCTTATGCAAAAATTCAAAGAAAAATTAAACAGTGTTAGTAAGCAGATAAGTTGTTTGGAGTCTACCATTATCTGGTGGTTGATGTGTTAATTACTCAATTACATTAAATTTTATATTAGATACCTGATTGATAGAACTGAGCTCTTTATTTTTTGACAGTGGTTTTTACAAGAACTTAATACACAATTAGGTTTATTTGTGCCTATGATTCGGCTTACATTTATCAGTGAACCACTCTTACACTGCTTGCTTTTGTGGCAAGAAGATTATATTTTCTATCCCACCAGGACTCTGACTTGACTCTTTTAGCGAAACACAACGACAAAAAATTTTGAACATGTTACTGATATTTTTCTCTTGTAAACTCACCCATCTCTAATGAAACTAACTTCCCCAAGGGCAGTAGTTTGGCCCTCAGAGCATCTCCTATTTGCTGGACAATGTTCCCCCTCCTAGGAGCGGGCAGTTCCGACCACTGCTGCCAGGCCTCTTGAGATGCTGAGACACAGGCATCATAGTCGGCTTCATTTCCTGTTACAACTTCAGCTATAATCTGACCACTGGTGGGACTTATGGAAGTTACAACCTGAATAAAAAAATCAACATTTACTTCATCCTCTCTCGAATATATTCTGAATATTGTACTGGAAGAATGAAATATATGTTAAATTAATGATAGGTACATTAATGAAGAGTTCCAATAGTATTATATTAATGTTCGTCATTAGAGCCGAAACGTCAACATATTATTGGATCCGTTTATGTATATACAGGATGAATCGTAGTTATATACATTAAAGTAATGCAGGAATCTACACTCAAAAATAAACTAAAAGTCTCATAACAGCATAATGCCGGGACCGCTTTGTTATCATGAGTGAAGCAGGGACAGATAAGACAGTCTCTACCATTTTGTCATGGAGTTTTTTTATTGACCTGGGTAATGGAACAATGAACGTTCATAGAAGATGTTGGAAGTGTCCAACATTGCAATCACAATACTGTTCATCCCTCCTGCACAATGACTGTCGTATTCGTTAGAAGATGTGCAGCATATCCGGGATCGTATTTCCAGCAGCCACAATTACATTACAAATATGTTATCTTGTGTTGTGGCTTTGGGAGTAGGCCTAAACATTTTCCTTCATATGGCCCCACAACCAGCAGTCGCAAGGTATGAGATTGGGAGATCGCGCCGGGCATGCAACAGAACTGTTGCATCCAATCCTTCACCTGGGATAGTAGCTGTCCAAATGGCATCTCACTGCACGGTCGTAATGTACAGGGGTTTAATCTTGAAGCAGCCATATGTTCAGCCGTGTTGCCAGCAGATCATCCTCCAATATAAGAGAGAATGGTCTGCAGAAAGTATTAAATAGTTTTCAGCTTGTAGTCATGCAGGAATGCCATAGGTCCGAGCAGAGTATTAACCACTCCCATCCAAACGCTTATGGAGAAATGATATTGTGAATGGACCTCCAGGTTGGCATTTGAATGTGTGTTGGCCAAAATGTCTTGGCTGTGGAGATTGACGCTGCCATTTCTGGTAAATGTTGCTTCATCCATTGCCAGAACCCTATCAAAGAATTGTGGGTCCTAGGTGTAATGGTTCACCAGCCACTCGACAGAATATCATACTGCGTTCAAAATCCAAAGTTGGGTTTAACTCCTGCACAAGATGCAAATTTGAAGGGGTACAGTAATTGATCATCTGTTTTTCACACAAACTTTGTGGCAGGTGATGATGTGCAGCTAACTGTCATGTATATGCATCCTGTGACTATTCCACAGAATGGAGAATTGCCACTTCCACTGCAATGGTCCAGCAACCTCAAGCCTTGACCATTACAGGTGAAAAACAACCGGTTTTCCTAAAGGTGAAAATTCAGTATCTACCACAAATGTCCTTAGATTTGGGTGTTGTAGGACAGGAAAAAGTTTCGTATAAGTACAATCAGCAGAATTTTGTCGACCCTCACAGTAAACCAGAATCATATCAATTATTTCCTTGTTTGTGTATCGGTCCCTCATCTTATTATCTTTCAATCATATCCGATAACAGAGTGTGAGGTTCCATGTCTCCGGCACGCCGAAAGCTGCATGCAGAATGCTACCCCACAATGTTGCCAAATCTCAATAAAAAAGCAATCATGTCAATATGTACTATGAGACTTTTAATTTCTTTTTCACTTCACCCCTTTATTGTAAACAATTACAAATCACCCTGTTCACCGTGTTTATTTAAAGGTTTTTATTTTCTTAAAAATTGTTGATATTTTGGGCTAAGATAGTGCTGATCGAGAGATAAAATACATTATATCTATGGTGCTATCAGAGAATACTGCATGTGTAGCCTAACCATTAAATTTGTTTGATAACATAAATTAACTAAATATTTGTTTAGTCATGGTTAACTTTCCCCTTATACTTCAAAGTATTTAGCAGTTTTAATTTATTTGTATATAATGTCATGAATAAAAGCATGCTAAGTGTAACTATATAAATTTAGTTTCACTCCTGTTAAGTGCAAAAATATATATTTTATTATTCTTTATTTTAAATTAGTACACTCCTGTCTGCAACAAATTGGGCCAAATGATCAAAATAAAATCATTAGGGTGTCCAGGTGGGTGACTATTAGGTGTTTCAAGTTTAGTTAAAATCACAATTAAAAGTTACATAAGAAACATCCTTTTATCACATTAATCCTATTTCTTATGCTATTGGTAAGAGGCTATTTAAAATTATGAATGATTTTTAGAATGCCAGAGTAAAACAACTGCCCTATTTGTTGGCATATAATTAATCTTATAAACATGAACCAATCTTAATTCAAAATCTAGGAGCAACCAAATGTATTTCAACCTTTTTATTATGTAGTCTATATTTAAGTTAAAGAGCAGTAACAATCAAACAATCTACAATATAGAAATGTATCTACTTAATACAAGCAACTAAGGCACTAATTCTAAAACTCAACAAGTAGACTTGTAATTTTCTTCAGTCATATAAAAAGTACCTTTTTATTATGTACTCTATATTTAAGTTAAAGCGCGGTAACAATCATGCAATCTACAATCTAAAATGTACCTACTTATTACAAGCAAGTGAGGGACAAGTTTTGAAACTTAACAGGTATACTTGTAATTTTCTTCAGTGATATAAAAAGTACACTGATTATTTTATATTCAAACTAAAATTTAGAAAAAAAAAAAATTACGCGCAATAAAGTATGTCATATCTAAATGCAATTGACATATTGATTCCTGTTTTTGGTTAAATTTTTTTTTGTGTTTTGAAGTTTTTACAGAACATAGCTTAAAAAAAACCTTTGATAATAGATATGCTACAGTAGCCCCATAGCTTCTTTGGTGCTGACTGACAGCTTTGAAAAGTTACCAGACCAAATTATGTATCCCTACGCCGGACCATATGATCTTCAAAAACATGTGTTTAGCAGCTGTCACTTCTGACAGTCTACATTTAGATATATACCTAAATGTTGACTGTCATAAGTCAGCTGTGAGTTGTCAGTCAGCACCAAAGAAGCCGTGGGGCTACTGTATATTGTATTCATACAGCCGATCAATTCCGGATATCCGATGGAACTTGTGTGTGTGGCGAGGAGGGGGGGGGGGGCGTTGGAGCGGTTTCAAAAGAATGTAACTATTTCATTCTACTGTTCAAGTTTTACTTTTCAGGTAAACATCCTTGTGACGATAGCTTTTACCTCTCCTGAGCCAAACCACTTGCCGTTGTAAACGCCAGAGTTCCTTTTGTTTAGTTCTAACTCCCGGAGAAAGGAATATCGAGAGTCGTCCACCAGGTAAGAAGACATACCGCGCCTATAGAGGTCGCTAAATACACGCTTCATCCAGAACGAACCTGTGCACATTATCACGCCTTTATCTATGAATAGCATGGCGTATACTGCCTAGTGCCTGCTCTTATCTTAGCTTGTTTGTAGGGTCGGGGAGGTGGAGGGGTTATCGGTAGAGATTGGCCTATCTAGTAGACAAATACATGTCGTTGTCATCTCATAACTATGCAGCTTGATCTTTTGACTTGGCTGTTAAATTATGTAAATATTGTCAAGGTTATTACTACTTAACCAATTTGTTATTCCTTAAGTATATGTAAACAATAAAATTATTACATTTACAGTTATTTTCCCAATGTTTTATTTAATAATAATAACTTAAGCCATTTTTAAAAATGAATCGAAGTGCGTTCACAAATTATAAAATCAATTAATATGTATGCGTAGGGGTGGATTGGCAGGTTCAAAACAGCCCAAAATTACAGATATGGTGGTCCCCTTAACATACATTCATAAAATACCATTCAAGCTTTGTTTCAATATATTATTATAGCTTTAATTCGACAATAAGTCTAATTTGTATGGCCAGATGAAGATAAAATGAATTTATGTAAACTTCTGAAATATTTTTAACTTTTGTAATTTCTTGAAAATAATATGCTTTGATCCAACCCCACATTTGTATGTTTTATCCAAGTACGAACCATTTGTATCTTTTTTATAAAACGATCATAAGATAGCCATCTTTAAACATCTTAGATAAACGACCGCTGTTTACGATTGGGGAGTATACTAAGTAATTGAGATACCAATTGTATGACATTTATAAACGATGCTTTGCTGTTCGATGGGTTCTTTCATGGTCTCTGGCGGCTGGTCTTTTGTTGTCGTGGCAACTGGCTAATTTACACGTAGCAACTTTATTTATAATTGTCATTCGCAAACATCTATGATACATATTAAAACAATATTTTTGTTATATAACGGTGACTTATTGTACCTCTTAACAGTAATATTGTTCACTTTTGTTTTATGAAAAACAAATTGAATAGAACGTATGCGGTAAGCATTTTTAAATGTTCCAAATGACTTATTAACATAAAATAATTCTTATAAAAGTTCTAAAACAATTCATTCTCCTATTGCAAAAGTGTTGGGAATATAAGCCAATACAAATATTTTTTTCCCTCCACATCAACAATTCATATTTTATTTTAATGTTTGCCAGGACCTCTAAAATTCATAAAAATTTTGTCAGTTTATTAGTAATCGGTGCTATTTTGATACGTTGGTGTGTATCCTTACACTCTTACTCTGGTAGTAATAAACCACCCCTTTATGGTGACTATGAAGCTCAGAGACACTGGATGGAAGTGACGTACAACTTGCCGTTGAGTGATTGGTATCACAACACAACTAATAATGATCTAATGTATTGGGGACTTGATTACCCTCCATTAACAGCATATCACAGCTACCTCTGTGGCTGGGTCGCATCTCTTGTGAATCCAAACTATGTTGCGCTACATTCCTCTCGAGGGTATGAAAGCTATAACCACAAATTATTTATGAGGGGAACTGTCTTGCTAGCTGATGTTTTAGTTTACCTACCTGCGATGTATTGGTTCTTTTCAAACAAACAGCTTTTTGACAGTTTGCAGAACCATATGGACAGAAAATCAAATAAACGTTTTTCTCAAAACAAACTTGATAAGCATATTAATAACATGTTCTGTGGGTTATTTATAGCACTTAATTACCCAGGTTTGATTTTAATCGATAATGGACATTTTCAGTATAATAGTGTATCCCTCGGTCTCTTCATTGCAGCTGTTGCGGCAATACTTCGTGGAAAGGATCTTATTGGTTCTTTATTTTACTGTCTTGCCTTGAACTACAAACAGATGGAATTATATCACTCTCTACCTTTTTTCTGTTACTTGTTGGGTAAATGTGTTCAAATATGTAGGCAATCATTTGCTGCAGGGATAAAGACACTTGTATCTATAAGCTTAGTCGTGGCTGTCACATTTTTTGTCATTTGGATTCCACTCCTCACCAGTTTTGATTCACTTTTACAAGTTTTGCACCGCTTATTCCCTGTAGCAAGAGGAGTTTTTGAAGATAAAGTCGCCAACCTTTGGTGTAGTGTGAACATTGTCTTTAAGCTGCGAAACTCCTTCACCAATTCAACCATGGCACATCTATGTATTTTGGTGACCCTACTGGCAGTTATTCCTACATGCGTAGATTTACTTCTGCGTCCACGACCTATCAAGTTTTTGCTTTGTTTAATAAATTCATCCCTAGCATTTTTCTTGTTCTCTTTCCAAGTTCATGAGAAAAGTATTCTACTAGTTGCTGTTCCTATGATACTTTACCTTACAGTTGAACCAATTCCATGTGTGTGGTTTTTGACTATTTCAGTTTTCAGCATGTTGCCATTACTAATCAAAGACGGTCTTGTAATACCAACTATAGCATTGATGGTTTTTTACATTATTGTCTTTGGTCTTACACTTAATTTTGATGATAGGCCTAATATTGTAGCATGCAAAAATGAAACTGAAAATATTCTCGACTTAAGACCAGTCATAAAGCCAAAGAAAAAAAATGAAAAACCCCATTTGTATTATCGTCCAAGTTATTTAAAGCCAGTTAGTCTTCATAAATATGTTTATAGGATTGTTTTTACTGTATATTTATTGATTTGTTTTATTTTAACTATTTCTAATCTAATGCTGAGACCACCAACTAGATATCCAGACTTATTCCCACTCATGATCTCAGTATTTTCATGTTTTCATTTTGTATGTTTTCTGTTATATTTCAACTACAGGCAAATTGTATATTTTAATTAAATAAATGGTCATGTATGAAATTGTATGGTTTGCCAAGACACTCTAGGTTATTCTCAAATGTAATGCATGTAAAAGTGCACTAGCAGATAGGTATCAAATTTAAGAGGGTGTCCAGCAACTTGGAAAATAAGGAAAAGTAAGGGAATTTGTTTGGTTAGGGAAAAGTCAAGGAATATGTTCAAATTTCTGTGATTTGCGTGGGCACTAAAAAAATACACAACTTTTATTTACATGAATAAAAAATAACATATTTCTGCGAGTTAAGACATACACACCTCGAATCTAATTTAACACAGCTGTTGCACTTGAGCATGCTAATCTCAATTCTCAAAGTCAACACGTGATTTTCGTGTTGTTTTTCCACCCCCCTACCACATGTCTTTAGCCCAAGTTGAGTCATAGCTAAATTATGTTCATGATAGGTTTTTACCTGGATGACAGTTCAAAAATCAAATGTTTAGGTTTTGGGTCACCAACACTTGTAAAATATCACTGTTTTGTTATAAATGTTAAGTTTTTTAATTAGGCCTACATGTTATATCTTACATTTAAAATAATGTAAACTTAAGTTTTCTCACACTATTTCATTACTTTTAATAATTTATTTTTACCCAATCCGAAACAATTTTTTAAACATAATTTAAAGTACTTATTTGTTTTGGAATGCTAACGATAATGTGTAATATAGCACATACATTAATACTTTTTAGTACAAGCATTGTATTTACTTGGAAAAGAAAGAATAGCTGTCATTTATTTTACTATATACTAAATTATTTTATCGTACTTAGAAATATTTAACCGAATAAAATATTGCACCATTGTAAATAACTTCTTTGCATCATGATGAATCACATGGTTTAAATTTGTCGGTCGCTATTTTGAAGGTATAATTGTTAAACCTTTTGTGAAATTACTGTGAATAATTATTTTTTTAAGTGTAATAAAACTATATATAAGCTTTGTTCCCGACTTCAAATAAATATATAAATAATAGGCCTATTGGCCTAAATTACTATTACATTCATACATTACCATATGTTTTCATTGCGATTATCCAAAGTGACAAATCTTATCTATTGGTGTAGAAATACATTAGGGACTATTTCTAGTAACTTTTCGAGCTGTCAGCCAAGTAAACCAAGGTCATGAATGTAGTATATGTGTGTGTGCGAGAATTGCTTACCTGTATGTTATAGGAATATGAAATTAAAAAATGTGTCTCATAACAATTTTCAAGTTGTACTGGTGTAAGACGATCTTTTAATGTCTCAAATATTATCTCACTGAAATTTAATTTATATTGCACAATCTGGCAGATCATTGCTTTGGGCCAATATCTTTTAACACCTCATTGTGTGACATAATTTAATAATGGGTATGTGCCAAAAAATAGTATTACACTAAATTGCAATCTTAATTTTTTTTAAATTAATATATAGTGACTGGAAAAGTCAGGGAATTTAAAAATATACTTTGGCTGGACACCCTGTTTAATCACACAAGTTGCACAGCACCTATTCTTATGGTATTTATTTTTTCTTGACTATCCACCTTCCCTCTAGTAACCTACCAGTAGTTCTACCTACTTTTGTTCTAGTCATTTTGTAAGGCTGCAACAACTCAAAGCAAGCAGAAGTGCAACAGTACCAAGCTAAAAGTATTTGATTGTGTTTTCATTTGATGATTAAATGTGCCTATGCTTTGAAATAACAGAGATTAAAAAAACTATAGATAGTCTACATTATTAGTAATGATCTATTTCAATTTAAGCTTAGTTATATTCTTGCAAATAAATTACATATAAACTTGAAAGAACTATTTTTATAATTTTTTGCCAATAAATTTTACCTTGTCTTGTAATAAAGTAAAGATAAAATATATTGGTAAAAGATTGTTGTTTTAAATATATTTTATTCCACAATGTAGTGAAATAGGTAAATGGTTTTAATGTAAAACTAATATCACTACTACAACTGTTTCTACCATATAAGCCGGAAGAAAGGAAGAGGATGTCACCTTTGTGTATTGGATTCTTCCCACATGTTTCCTCTTTACCTAGGGGGACTTTCTTCATTAAATTTTCACTTAACAACTTTAGCTTTTCTTATTTTTATTCTTGTATTAATTTCTATTATTGTATAACTATGTAGTCATTGGGCCTCCTCATTTCTAAACAAAATCAATATTACATTATTATCGACTTAGGCCCTACTGGTACATTTAAGTCACATACAAGAAACCATGTGTTAAAGCAGATCTTATATAACACTTAATACTTTTAATAGACAAATAAATGCAAAAAAATGTTCACTTTAGTCAAAGTATACATGTAGTTTTTTTTCAATAGCTGTCAAAAAACGTATATAGCCTACTATAACAGGGGTTTCCAACTTAACGTGCCCGAAGGCCACAATTGAATCCACAAGTCTAGTGGTGGGCTGCATCCTAATTGGCTAAGGGGTAGAACAAAATAGGACTCATTCAAATACATAAGTTATTATAAAAATAGAGTGCAATAAATTTATTACCGAATGAACATCAGTTGGAGCTTTCATGGATTTTCCCCACGCAATTCAAAACTTTTTGTTTCTCGGCTAAAAACATAAATTTTACTACAGTAGATTATTTTTCCAATAAACTTCATAGACCACAATAAAAAGCATCACGGGCTACCATTTGGAAATACCTGCTATAGAATCTGTCCAAATTATTAACAAGGATTTCTATTGTACCTTAAGAGAAAAATAAATTTTATTATGTATTTAATAGCTGTCAAACAAGTGTATACATTTTGTAAAATAATTCTCTAGTCAAAATCTCAACTTAATAATAAAGTTATGAGGTTAAAAAAATGGTTGTATATTGTATTATTTATATATTTAGCTCATGCTGCTCACCTATTCATTTCTAACCACTCTCCAAAAATGTTACTATCAGTATTACTCCTATTACTTCCATACTATTATAAATAAGGTTGCAAATTTGGTAGGATCTCATTATGTAAACAATTCATTAATTGTAGAACTATGAAAATAGATTTTCTCAAATAGTTTTTAGTTGCTAAAAATAACTAAATACATATTTAAGAAATGTACTCTTCATTTACTCTAAAGCTTACCTTGCATTGTTCCACTATAGTAAAGCTTACAAAATTGGTCCATATTATAGTTTGTCAATGTAAGACTGCTACTATTCAGGGTAAATGAAGTGTAATCGCTTTCTTTGCTATCATATTTAAGAACATACAAAAAAAAACATCTTTTAAAGAGATTACCAGCCGCTTCAGTGGCCGCTTGGTCTAAGGTTTCACTCTTGCAATAGACTAGACTACCAATGACAGGGGAGATGGTATTCAAATCTAGGTCGGGTGTTTAATGGTAGGACACAATGGTAAAAAAAGTATCAAAACATTATATTTGACTAACTTACCAGTGCGCCTTGCTCGCTCGCTCATACACATGCACACACACTACTCATTAGCTAAGGTTATTCACACATGATCATCATAACATAAGTCTAAAGTAAAAATGTATGACCTATTGGTAGTTCAAAATAGATCGGTCAGGGTTTTGAATTGTGAAATTTAGTGTTGTGGAAAATTCCATTGTATGAATGTTAATTGGCTACTCAGTTCAAAAATTCATAAAGATAAAACGGTTTGTTTTTTTGGTAAACTTTGATTTGTGAACCAGTGATGGCTGCGTTTGAAACAAATTTTAAATAAATTATGCACTTGATTTAGTCTGGTTAAAATCATATATATCTCCAATAGACACGTTAAATAGGTATTGAAAGAACATTATTTAGCTTCTCAAAAGGCTACAAAATCTAGGCCTTCTCTAATGTAATCATATCATACATCAAGCAAGATATGTATTTGTAATATAGCACATACATGATTTTTGACAGTGTCGATTTTATCAGTTATATGATAAATACAATACCTTGTATCAATGTTGGATTGCCCTTTTTCTTTATTATGGTCTAAAATATTATTTCTATCATAATCCAACAATATTTATCTGTGAGCTATGGTAGAAACTTATTTTCATAAAACCAGTACACAAGGTGCAACATAATAAGAATTAATATCCCCATAACTTGTTTTTTTGCAAAATAGTCTCAAACAAATCATTTATCTAACACATGTTCGATGGTTCATACTTATTACTGTGTTTATTGAGGAAAATTGGCATGGCAAAAAAAAAAAGTGTAAATCTTGCTTTAACCATGTGGAGACCAGTTGTGTCTGATCTAAAATAAAGTTAGTTTGTTAGCTGTGTTCTGAAATAATCAGATGATTGTGAAAATACACTTTTTACAATTTTTAAAAATCCAAGAAAATGAAAATGGTAACCAAAAATAAACACTAGTTTATAAATTTATAAATCAAGCTGTGAATTTGATGCCATCTTTGCAGTAATGCGTGACATACTTCTTGTAAAACTAAGTACATTGTAGTAGTTTGAATTACATTTATCTTGTACCTAATTATTGCGCTTTGTGAAAATAGTCAGAATTTTCTTTGTTTCAGGAATGTCCGCCACTTGGAAAAGCTCAGAACTGTATAGAATATTTCCTATAATTTGCTGTAAAAAAATTATTTGCTTAAATAATCATGTCTAGCCTTAAAAACACAACCACATTTTGGTGATTTGATAGTCTTTGTTTTATGATCAAGAGTTATTATTGTAGAAACTATGGGTTTGTTATCATTTGTTGTATCAACTCCAGGAAAAATAATTCTCCATGGTGAACATTCTGTTGTCTATGGCAAAACAGCATTAGCAGGAAGTTTAAATCTTCGTACCTGTGTTACCTTGAAAGAAATTGGGGGAAAAGAAGAGAGACTTACATTGAGCTTGCCTAAAGTTTCACTTGAGAAACAATACAATTTAACAGAACTAAAAAACCACTTACATTCCATCTCAATACCACTACTAAATGACATGAGTTCAACCCATTTCAGTTTAGAAACTCCAGAACTAATAGATCTCTCTTCTCTACTCGAGTTGCTACATATGTTTTTGAAACAATCAGCTGATTCTAAATTAAGTACTGAACAAGAAAATTCTCTTCTTGCTTTCTTTTGTTTGTATGTAGGAATGCTTTTAAGTGTTAACATTGAGTTGGAACCATTTACAGTATTTGTTGATACAGATTTATCTATAGGAGCAGGTGTAGGCAGTTCTGCGTCCTTCTCAGTTTCATTGGCAGCAACCTTCTTTCAGTACATTCGCACTAAAGTTGCTTCAAAATATGAAATATCACAAAACATTTCTCGTGAAAGCTTTAAACCTGCTAAACTTAATGTGACTAATCTTACTTATTTTAATGACAAGGAAAAGGATTTAATTTCACGCTGGGCATTTTTAAATGAAAGAATAATGCATGGGAATCCGTCTGGCATTGACAACATGATCTGCACTTATGGCTCGGTGATAGAGTACCGCAAGAACTCGGGGATCAAGAAACTTCCTGGTGTAGACTTGTGGATATTGTTGGTCGACACTGGCATTAGTAGGAATACTGCGTCACTAGTAGAAAGAGTGGCTGAGAAGAAGAGAAGATTCTCACAAGTGATAGATGCAGTTCTAGATGCTCTCGATGGAATAGCCTTGTCTGCTTCAGCTCTAATAGGGCAGTTAGCTTCCCACTCTGGTGGAGACGAACTCAACCTACAAGTTGGCAAGCTGGAGGTACTGTAAATATGACGTGCAATAATGGTGTGTTCATGAAATAATAGTCTATTTTCCATAGGAGTGCTGGTAAATTAGATCTAGCAGAAGATTTAAAAATGGTTGAAAAAAAAGTCTGTTGTGAAAGTTTTGACTGCCGAAAGTGACAACAAATAAATATATGGTCTTGTAGATCATATGGTTTGATGAATGGATGCATAAGAGTATATCTGGTAACTTTTGCTAGTTGTCAGCTACCACCACTCCTATGGTAGATTGACTATGTAGCAATGTTAAGCCTGATGAGATATCAAATAATAAGGCAGGAAGCTAAGGAGGGTAAAATTAATTCAGAGCACACTAAAATCAGGATTTCCTAGTCTAGAGTTGATAAATGGTCAGGAATACACCAATAAAATGTGTGGGTGAGACATTTGCCCATATTGTCTTTAAAGGGGTATTAGGGTGCTTGTATTTGACTAAAGGCTAAGATTATCAAGCAATATTTGGGTGATAATCAGGAAGTTCCATTATTCCACTGGTGGTCACATGATCTGAGACCTCAGGCTCTCAATATACTGGTTTGTTGGAGGCAGTGAGGTCGAGGTTTGTATCTTTGCAGAGTGCATTGGCAATGGTTTTCCACTTGTGATTTTCCTATGTTCTTGTCATGCTAATGTGGGTGCATTTTCTATTAACCTTCCTCATTCCCAATCCCATGAATGTAAGTCATTAACCTTGCTGTTAGTTGTAATAATTAAAAAGGGAGGGTTACAGGTATGTTGAGTTGGCAAAATAAGTTTAAAATATCCAAACAAAAAATTAAAACTGGTATTTGACTTGTTTCTAGGAGCTGGTGGACATGAACCAAGCACTTCTCATGTGTTTGGATATCTCACACCCGAGTCTCAACAGGATCTGTAACCTCATGTCCCAGTATGGGCTGCATGGGAAGCTCACTGGTGCGGGTGGAGGAGGATTTGCCTTTTCTTTACTGCCTCCAGGCTACCCCGATGACAAGCTCGACCAACTGCTGCAACATCTGGCAGCCGAGGGGTTCAAGGGCACACAAACACGGTTAGGCGGCGCTGGAGTCTCTGTCAAACAAATATAGCCTCATTCTTGCGGTATTTGACTTTATGGAGAGCTTGAACTATTATAATTTACTAGAAAAATGACACCCAAATAGGTATACAAGCCCAAAACCTTACACTTTTCACACCAGCACTATATATAAATTATTAAGATTAGTATCTGAATGTCTAAAGATTAGTATCAAATTTACATGACTAGATCTAGATAGTATTTTAAGTGGGTTGTTTAGTAACATTTAAAACCCAAAGTCGTCTGTTTAGATCCCCCTCTGGATGTCATTTGTATTTTAATACATAATTTTTATACATTTTATGAGCTTTACCCCCACTTATAAGTTAACAATTAAAAATAATTATATAACCTTGGAATGTGTGACCATTACTCAACCAATGAGCTGTTCCAGTTTATTTGGTACTCAGGATAATTTTTAATTCATTATTTAATATGGAGAGCTAATGAAGGGCTGTATAATGGAAGTTTCAGCTATTTGGAGGTATGGCCAACCACAGCTAAAGTGACTCGTTCTTGATTTAGTAAGTAGCCGGTACGTTCACTACATATACCACATACAGCCTACCGCTTTAAATAAAGAATGAAGAGTACTTTTATATAAAAGATGAAGCGTTATACATTCCAATTTTTATAAGAGGATTTCTATCTGAAAGAAAATATTTGCTTTCATGTAATCATACATCAAGTCATGTGATCTATATCTTTTAACTTTTCATATGTATTTTCAATACCTTTAAAATATCACTAATAATATTGTAAAAATTAATGTGATGACTTTGGATGCAAAACAATTTTAAGTTTTTTTTCTGCCTATAAATGATTGTTGGTGGTATAACATTGGCACTTAAAGACAAAATTCCCAAATTTAATTTCTGTATTTAGGTTTGTAGTTTTATTTTTAAAGATCGTATTAAACTTATTCATACAAACTTGCAAGATTAAATAAGCTAATTTTAAACATTTATACCAATTTGTTTTTATTACAGTTCACATAAAATAGTTAGTCATAATAGAATTTTATTAATTAACTTAAAACATGATATAATTTATCAACCATTGCCAAAAATTAGTAATTTAGTTACCATTTTATTTGTATTCCATAGCAATGCTGATTCATTAATTGCACTTAAATATTATACTTTGTATTTTTTTATATACTGTATCTCGATAGTTTGAGTTGAATGGAACCTGGCCTGGACATAAACACACCCCTTACAAAGGATCAAGAGTTAAGCTCAAGTTTGTCATCTGCTTGAGTCTGAGGGAACAGATCTAACATTTTCCCTAAATGTTCTGGTGTGAAAACATATCTCTGGCACATAAAATTATTGTTTGAAAAAAACTAAGCATTATATCACACTTGGTTGAATAAGCATATTTTACATTAAGGATATTATGTTTATCAAACCTTTTACTAGCATATTTATTTCATTTAACTTTAGCATTCATTAAAATTATTAGTAGTAGAATTCTATTTTTATAAAGTTGACAATTGTGTTAATTTAGCATGAAAGAAAACATGGATATATATTATGTAATATAACAATAATATAGACACTATAATTTGATTAATTATTAATTATATTACATCATATACTTCCATGTTTTCTTTCATGCTAAATTAACACAATTGTCAACTTTACCAAAAATTGAATTCTAATACTAATAATAATCTAAATCGTTCCTTATTAACTATTAAAATGTTTTTCAAAAATTCATTAAGGTGTCTCATATATTTATACAAAATCAATACAATATCAAAATGCCACATTGCCTTTCATTCTCTCGTTTACAATTGAGTGCAGACGACAGCTCGCACATCTCGGCTTCAGATGTGCATCCAGTTATGTAATAAAGATCAATGCCAGTGTTCACAATTATGTTGGCTTTCTTTGGCTATAAACACACTACATTCACTTAGAGGTGAGTAAACAAATCCATGCATTTCCGCTTTGGATATGATATTATAGATATCATGTAGTAAGGAATTATGTAAATATATTTCAACAAATAAATAATTAAAACATTTAATTCTTGAAGTGAGCCTTGGCAAAAATCAAGGATACCAAACCACATAAAATTGATTTTGTTGCACAATAAACCTTAGAAAGTAATTTAACTAAATAAAGAAGAGAGTATTAAGAAATATTTAGAAGGTACAAAGAACAACTGTACCAAGTTTGAATCATATTGGTTAGTGCATTCAAAAATCATTGTGAAACATAGCCACCCCAGACAAACATAAATTGGTGGAGTTAAAATGGAAGAGAACTAGCTTCATTTGTTCCATAAATCAGTCACATGCATATTTTGCACAAGCAAAAATTTCCCATCCCAACGTTTTTCTTCTGTCACCCAAGGAATTGTGAGGCCCCCAAAATCAAGGGTTTCTGTTTGAGTGCACATGGTTTGCACACCCTTAAGGGTTTCAACATTGTCGACAACAAACAACGTGGGACAGGACAGTCGTTCACTATCCTGAGATTAACCATTTGTAAAAGAACTTTAAAATCTGTAGGGAAAATGCGAGTGAAGTTTCTAAAACCACTGCCACATTTAAAGCTTAGAGTCATGGTTTGAACCATTTTGAATCACTATGAATTCACCTTTTTCTTCTGTCTTGAACAGTCATACTATGTACAAAGCACAAGCCATAGCATCATCCTTCTCGAACAACATGTTTAACTCGTTATATTTAATTTGAGGGACGCCTATCCTCTGGGAACTTGAAGACATATTAAGGGGTAAAAAAGACATATATGTATTATATATTTGATATATATGTTTGTGTATATATATATATATAGATACAATAAATTACAAACAAAATTATGAGAAATATATATGTATATACTTCTCATAATTTTGTTTGTGATTTATTTTATTTATTCTAAATATAGATTATAGAATATGTATAACTTGCATTATGCACCAACAACTTTAGGTGTACAAAGTTGAAAAGAAATTAGGTCTGAGGTACATGTTTAAAAAAGGCTGAATACCAAGGTTTTACTCAACTGAACTTTGGACGCAAAAGAATATTTGTTTAACTGTTTGCAAACAAAATGTTTCTCGTGTTTATAGACTGCTTTCCTGTGTTTTTAAGGAACAGGATACATCTTGGAAACATTAAGAAATATTGTTTTAATTAATTTTAATTTATTGATGGCTCGCCAGTCTAGATTGATCAATCATTATTTGAGTTAACACTGGATGGAAAGACTCAAACTATACTTAGTCACATCACCTTCATTCTTCCTTAAGATGTACTTTGCTAATGTTCCTTAAGTCTTGGCATTGGCTTACATTATTCAGCAAAATTTGACCTCTGTACCCGTGAATTTTCATTTGACCCTGTGACCTACTTTCATTTCATACAATTGCATAATCCTAGGAACTCGGAAAATATATATTTCCCACTCCCACCTCCACTCGTTTGACCTACATTCAATGAGTCATTGACCTTAGGTTATGTTATCAAGATGTTGCAATTCGGCCTATGGTTGAATAATCCGACCCTAATGTAGGAGATCTTTCATTTTACTGTACGAAGGTGTTCTATATGTGTCCTTTGGGTGTTACTGTCCTGTGTTTTCCACAATGTTTGGGTGTCCCCATGAGTTTGGGAAGATTAGAGCTGTGTTCCGGATGGAAGGAACTTGGTACTGTAACGAGTTTAGTGTCAGACTGTGGGGCCGGCGTGCATGTAATTTGTTTTCCCTTTCTCCACACTCTTTCTAATTTTCTACCTGTCTTTGTTTAGCAGGTTTAGCCAGTCAGCCACACTCCCAAATGATGTAGAGGGGGACCTTAATTGAAAGAAAGGTGATTGTTTAGAAGAGTTTGGATTCATTTTATTCATATCCCCCAATATTTTAGAAATAGAGGACTTCAGGCTCTTGATTTCGGCCTTAATATATATACCTACATGGTCGGTGGTCTGCGAGGTACCCAAAGTCTTAGTTGAGGCTAATCAAGTGAGTGAACCGGCGTGTCCGGGAATTAATTTGCTTGCCCGGGAGTGGGCCAGCATGTCCATTGAATGGGCTATCATTCTCGGGAGTTGGCCAGCGAGTGGATAAGTAATTCTGGGGTTCGTGTAACACAGGTCAGCTCAGTGTGTCATGTACAGGGAACAGTGGCAGTGTAACTTAGACTTCAGTGAAGTTTGCATTGAGTGAACATTACTAGAGACTGGTGTTTAAATTTTTAATTAGTCTGTTGTATTCTCATCAAATAGATGTTTATTTAATTTTATTTTGTGTGTTATCATTCACTTAAAAATCTACAGGCTTAATTATGACATTGTTTAGTTTAGTGATTTTTTAGTTGCAGTTAATAAGTGTATGTGTTGTTTTATTTTTAGTAATTAAAACCTTGCATATTCAGTGTAAATTTTCAATCGTGTTTAATCAGCAGCTTACCCCAGTATCCTGAAAGGAACCTGTGGCACACACAGTAACATATGAATGGCCTGTGACCCCCAGGTCATGCTCGCGTTACAGTCCTTTCTGAGAATGATTTGCAATTCAGTGGGGATTGTTCTCTACCAGATATTATTTAGCTATCGTCTGTGTTTTATGTATTTCTTTACAAATGAACTCATTCATATAATTTCTGATGAAAGTATCTGATATAGTTTGCAGAAGGATCCAAACAAACCACAAAACATTTCACAAGAACTAGTGAATAAATTTGTTGGCATTTGTATAGTGCTTCTAATAATTCATCTAGCGAGTGTCGGACTATACTGGAACGATAATCTGGGCAATATCATAACTAAGGAACCATGCCTGTAAATCATTTTGAGACCATTAGATGATTTTTAAACTTTGCAAACAATGCCAATGACATTTCAAGAGGAAAAGAAAGGCATATGATAGACTTTTCAAAATAAGATAAAATCCTTAAAGGAGCGGTTTGGAACAAAGTCACATGAGTCTCTGTTGGCCGATGAATAATGTTGAGCTACAAGGTCAGGGCGCTACCCTAAACAATATACTTATGAACTCACTTCGGTGGTACTATAATATAAGTTATACATTTTAAGTGGTGTTTCAGGGTTTGTTTATGTCAGGAGTGTCATTTAATTTAATGACATTGGTGACCTGGTGGTCTAGGGGTAAGGTGTCAGACTTCTATGCTGGCGGCCGGGGTTCAATCCCAGGTCCCGGCAAAGATTTATCTGATTACCAAACCCTTCCTTCACCTCTGACAAGACATCTTGTGAATGTGAGGAATGCCAGGCCTCCACCGTGGTTCGGATTCCACGTTAAACTGTAGGTCCTCCATTTCATCTCACAATCACCCTACCATTACACATTAGCGTAAGTGCGTATAACCCGAACGGGTAGTAAGACGCGGTGCTAATAATAATAATAATAATAATAATTTAATGACTACTTTTTTCATTTAAAAAGTTGTTCATCTGATGCCGCTATACTCATGATGGATATTCAGGAACTGTTTACTTCAACATGTAAAGAAAATAATTAAACACTATGTTTGTACTGAGGCAATATTTGCTTTTAGCTTAAAAATGTTTTCCCATAAAAACTAGAAAAACACTGACCTTTTCTTTTGTCCCTTACTATCCAACCTTTATATCTAAAGAAACGTTTCAAAATAATTTCCAGCATGGGGAAATACTCACCATGTAAGGTTAATCTATCAAAATATGCAGGGAAGGCCTTGCCGTATTGGGTAAGGTGATATTGTCGGGAGAGTACATACAGTAGCCCCATGACTTCTTTGGTGCTGACGACAGCTCACAGCTGATGGCTTTGAAAAGTTACCAGACCAAATTATGTATCCCTTCGCCGAACCATATGATCTGCAAAAACATGTGTTTAGCAGCTGTCACTTCTGACAGTAAAAATTTAGGTATATACCTAAGTGTTGACTGTCAGAAGTCAGCTGTGAGCTATCAGCATCTAAGAAGCCACGGGGCTACTGTAGGTACAGTGTAAAAAGGCTCACCTATACTTTTTAAAAGATAACAGTGTATCATTATTAGGTCGAGATTGGCTCACCTGTATCAAAATAAAGTGGAAGGGGATGGTAGGTCAAGTTGGCCTTGCTAATAAGGGCATTTGATTGTGTGGAATTATAGTATTAACATTAGACCCAATAGTGTCACAAACCACTATCCATTACACAATATTTCAGAAATATTTGCATCTTGGCCAGGGAGTAAGTGGTATACTAAGATGTCATAAATGAATACCAACAGTTAAAATGAAGCCCACTGCTCACTAATAACACCCATACAGGGCTGTTCAAATATTGACTTGCTAGCTACTCTAGCGGCTTGAAAGCAATGTCAAAACTAAGAATACAATATTTTGAAGTGACTTCAAAGTTAGTTAGGATTAAGTCTATTGTAGTTTAAATGGTCTAGCCATCATGTGGCTCGTTAACAAATGACATTCTAGCTACTCTGGTGGCCTGAAAGTAATGTCAAAATTAAGAATACAATATTTTAAACCGTGGCAGCTTGTAGCTAAAATTAGTGGGGGTGCTGCTCCAGAGAATTTTTAGCCTTTGTTTTAAAATTGTGCAAAAGGAAAAAAAACTTGTATACAAAGAAAATTTATTCAGGAACTTGATAAAATCTTAACAAAAAGACATTTTTTACTTATTTTAACTTAAATTGTTACAGTTCAAGCTTGATCTATTCATTTAAAAATGAAATCCATTCTTCTTGTTTTAATTTGTGGAAAAAGTTCAATAATTTTCTCCTTGATCTTTGGATGACAATTGAGGAAATTTTTCTCCATTTAAAGTACTGCAAACGCATTTAGTCTTTCCGAATACATAGTTCTTCTTAAAAAAGTTTTTATTCTTTTCAATGTTGAAAAGCAGCGCTCTGCTTCTGATGTAGTCATGGGAATTGTCAAGAGGATTTTTATCAGTTTTGTAATATCACTAAAAACATCATCTAGATTATTTTCCAAGATAAATTTCAGCAGCTCAATTAATTTGCAATATTCATGAATATCAGTCCTACAATAGAATACTTTTAGTTCAATTTCAAGATTTTCTTTGTCAATCGTGGGATAAGCTTCAGTGGTCAGTACTATATATTTTGTGGGATGTTCATTCTTAAATCTAGTGAAGCAATTCTTGTTGGACAATTTAGCAGCTACTAAGTGTTTAGTGGAAGAATATCTGTCCATTATATCAACACATATATAGTCACACACTTCCTTAGCTTCTGCCATGAGTGTCTTTGAAGAATTCTCACAGTACTTTTGAGTTTCTGAATTCTAAAATAGCAGTTTTGAAATTTGTTATATATTCATTAACTTTAAACACACTAATTTCTCGAGATTGCATTTGGTTGTAAATTATTTCAACATGAGGCAAAAGCTCTAACCATATCTTGAAATTATCACATTCAGGTATTTTAAAATCCCTGTTGCTTCTGCAATGGTTTGATCTGCATTTTATGTTGACAGAATTTCAGTAAGGTAGTTTTTTAAAGGTTGCAAATTTTCATGAACTCTTGTTTATTGTCCGTATGTTGAAATTCCACCTTGTAGAGGATGGACGTGTAATGCTGACGTCCACATGTTTCTTGAGAATGGACACACGTTGTGGTGATCTTGAGAAGAATGTTGGAATGGCCAGAATGTTAGAGAGAGAAAATTCTTGCATTTCGTGTAATACTTGCTGCATTTCTTATTATTAAATTAAGTTTAAGTGCATAACAGTGAATGAAATGTGCATTACTAAGAACTGCTTTTGTTTTTGCTTGAACTCCTGCTTTTTTTGCCATTCATGACATTTGCACCATCAAATGTCTGAGCTATCAGTTTTTGTCCATTTCCTTGAAGGATTATGTCCAATTGTTCTAAAATACGTTTTGATATGCCATCTGCAGTTTGATTTTCTGGAATAAAGAATCCCCAAAAACGCTCATATTTCTCCATTCATTACGTACCATAGAATAAGGACCATTTGACTGTGTTCCAAAACCACTGTTGTGTCATCAGCCATGACAGCTACAAAGGAAGCTTTTATAATTTCTGTCCTTATCTCCTTATGGTATATTTGTAGCAGGCAGTCAAGTATCTCATTCTGAATGGTCTTAGAAACACCTTTGAAGACTGCACTGGCTTCTAAGTGATTCTTCAAATCTGAATCTAATTTAGATGAAAAATTTACTAATCCTCTAAACACCCCTGGATTTACTGAATCATATTTTTCATCATGTCCACGTAAGGAAGTTTCAAAATTTCCACAAAAGTAAATGCAGTCTATTATTTTGGACAAAATTTCACGGTTCTTTTTAACCTTTATATTATGCTCATTGATTGAAAGTCTGAAAGCCTCACTAAGTTTCTCCTTAATACTAACGGTTCTTAAAAGTGACAGTGAAACAATATTATTAACGTGCTTCTTTGACTTCTCATGCTTTTCAGTTTTTTCTTTAATTTTGTTTCTATTTCTAAAACCATCTTTTGTCCACGTTACATCACCTCCAAACAGCAAACACGGGAAGCAAAACAGTGCATTTTCTACTTCACAGCCGCAAAGCCAACTTTTCCTTTGGTACCATTCAGAATTAAAACTACGAATATATTTCTTGTTGCTGCTTTTGCCTGGCTGAGATAGTAGAATATCAGGTGTTGAACTACCTCTTTTCTTAACTGCAACTTTCTCATGGAGAGATAGCTGTGAAAACTTAAGCTGTTGAAGTTTACTTACAGTCACAGAACTTATTTCTTGGGGATGCAAAGCCATGATTAAAGTTTTCTTCTGTTAAATAAAAGAACCGAAAAAAAAAATGAATCAAATAGAATAGCTGGAGCAGAATAATAATCTAATTCTACGCTCTTTTGCATTAAAGAATATGGTACACGGTTTTTAAGCACAACACACACTGAGTAAAAAAACTTCCTTCCACCATCACGCCCAAGCTGGTACTGCGAGAGCAACAGTGATCTCTCTACCTGGCAGTCCCGCCTTCCCCCCAACCCCTTCCTATGTGCACATGCGCACAACAGTCAAACACCACGTCGCTGGCACTGTGAATCGCACAGTTCCGTACAAAGATTTTTGTATCTTTTTCATAAACTGGGGGATGGCTACTGAAGTACTGACATTAAGATTAAGGAATATATATTGTACTAAAGTATTAAAGAAAAAACGACTCATTATATTAAATGTTATCGATAATATCAAGTGGAAATAGGGGGTGCTGCATTTCCACAGTGCCTATACACGAGCCGCCACGGATTTTAAAGTAACTTCACAGTGAATGAGGACTAAGGGCCAGTTTCATAGTCAAATTTAGTACGCCTCAAGTGCGGCGCTACACTAAATACAAGACGACACCTACCTAAACTCGAATGGAATGGGCCGTTCTCGTATAGGAAACTGGCCCATTCCATTCTAGTTTAGGTAGGTGTCGTCATGTACTTAGTGTAGCGCCGCACTTGAGGCGTACTAAATTTGACTATGAAACTGGGCCTAAATCTGACTCTAATTCAAAACGTCTAGCCATCACGTGGCTCATTAACAAATGACACGCTAGTTATTCTATCGGCCTGAAAACAATGTCAATATTAAGAACGGGTCGTAGCAAACAACCCTATCTGCACGCAACAAATAAAAACACTATAATGCAAGCACCGATATTGATACGTTTAAAGGAATGACATCCGTCAAGAGGAGAAACAGTCAACTCCGTTAAGTTACAAAGAAATAATTAGCCGCAAAGGTTTTAATTAGTGGTGAAAAATGGTTCCACACTAGCCGTATTATTAAATTAAGCCAAAACATTTTAAACTCAAGGCAAAACTTATGTAAGGTATAAATGTAATGTCTGAAAAGCTCAAATGTTTAGGTTGAAAGGGAATTTTAGATAAAGGCGCAGTCTACATCTGCCCAGATATCGTCGCCTACCTCGTTGAAGTCAGTAAATAATGCGTACATATACAGGTTAAACCTGGCCATGTATAGCAGTAGAGCACGGTCACGTGGTCACATAGTTTGATGAAATAATGAAGTGGTGTGGGGAAACTGGGGGGAGGAAGCACATGGCACGCCGCTGGAATCCGCTGGAGGGTTCGAGGCTAGTCTTGTCGGCCGTAGATGGATCTCGGGAAGATAGAATAAGGGAGAAAGATCCCCTTCTTTCCTTCCTTAGTTTTCTTGAGTGTGCGTACCACCGTGGAGGAGGCGGGGCATCACAGCTTTCGCCAGTCCAACGCTAATATACGAGCTGGTGTCATGTAAGCGAAGTTGGAGAATGGGTGCGTGCGTCTTCGTGGGCGGTGGGATTAGTGCTACATTCAAATATGCTATCGTAATCTTGTAATGGTGTAACACCCTTACAAAGCCAGTTTTACAATTGAAAGCAGTAACTATTAAATCATTCAAAGTAAGTCATCTTATTGCAAAGAAATGCAAATCGTTTAGTGATGGTAAATTTATTAAGAACGTGCTTTTAGAAATAATAGAAGATTAACTTTTCGAACATTTCTAAAACAAGATTGAGATTAGGACTGCTTTTAAAGACCTACAGTACAGTTTTCCGGTTTACAGTTTTCAATTTCTATACTGTGATTGTTATCCTATCCATACACGGTTGATGATAGCCAGAGGATCCTCAGTCCGAATTGAGGTTAGCCGAGTGAGTGGACAGGTGCGTCTGGGATTGCGTACCCGGGAGTGGGTAGCGTAATCAACGAATGGGCTAACGTTTCCAGTGTGTGTGGGCTAGCGTATCCAGTGTGTGGGCCAGCGTACCCGGAAGAGTTTCAGGGAATCCAGAGTTCGCTTAGTTTACATACTTAAATATTACTCTTATTATCTCATTCAGTGACTTGTTTAGCTGTTAATTTAATTCTACCAGTGTATGTGTTGTTTTATTTTTAGTAATCAGAACCTTGAACCTTGTACATTTTCAATCTTGTTTAATCAGTAGCGTACCCCAATATTCTCAAAATAGCTCGCGATTCACAAGGTGACATGTGAGTGGCCCGCAAACTGCCAGGTCGCGCACTAGCCCCCCGTTACAATATTCTACTTCCAACCTGAAAATAAAATAGTTTAATTAATTTTTTTTAAAGTGAACCAATTAATTGTAGAATTTGATGAGATTGTTGTCACACTTAAAAAAAAAAAAAAAAAAAAANACACATAAAAAAAAAAAAAAAAAAAAGCACCTCTGGTGCCAAAGACTCTAGCAAGGTTAGGGCCCTAAGCAGCTGCTTAGATTGCCTAGGTCAAAGTCCCGGCTTGCATACCAGATGTGAGCTGTTCAATGTGTGTGCTGGGATTTCGAATGTTCTTAATGACTTGAATAATGTTGCCATTGTTCTTTTATACAAAGGCAAATGCAGTATAAGTTAATGTAAGAATGAATGGCAATTAGTTTGTTGAGTATTATAGGCAAAGTTTTTGGGAGAGTTTTTATTGAGAAGGTGCGCTAAGAAACTGCCAACAAGATTTGGGGTGTTTAATGTGTTTTTATGGCAGGTAAAGCTTGCATGGACCAAATATTTGCATTGCAACAAGTAATCGAGAAATATATGGCAGTAAGGGAGATAATTCACTGTACATTCATTGATCTGGAGAAAACAGACGATTGTGTGAATATGAGTATGTTATGGAATGTTCTTAGAGGATATGGTATGGATGCAAGGTTAGTAAATGAAATCATGTCTGTGTATAATGAAAGTAAGGCATGCGTTAGGGTGGATGGAGCTTTGAGCGAATGGTTTGATCTTGAACAGGGTGTTAGACAAGGTTGTGTTATGTCTTTATGGTTGGTTATTATATCCATGAATAAGTATATGAGGGATGCTTGTGTGGACGTGGTTGGTATGCAAATGGACCATGTGAATTTGACAGTATTACTATATGCAGATGATGCCGTGTTAATGGCTGATAATTAACGTGACTTGCAGACAACACATTAAATCACTTGAATGTGGTGACTTGACAGGCAGAATGGGTTTTCGTATAAATGTTTCCAAAACTAAGGTGACATTTTTACATAAGGACGGATCTGTAAATTATTGTCAGCTTAGTATAAATGGAAAACTGTCAGAACAAGTGGTTGGTGTGCAAATGGACCATGTGAATTTGACAGTATTACTACATGCAAATGATGCTATATTAATGGCTGAGAATAAACGTGACTTACAGACTACACCCTAAATCACTTGAATGTGGTGACTTGACAGGCAGAATGGGTTTTCGTATAAATGTATCCAAAACTAAGGTGATAAAGACGGATCAGGAAATTATTGTCAGCTTAGTATAAATGGAAAGCTGTTAGAACAAGTGAATGATTTTTTTGTACCTGGGCAGAATGCTCTGTAAAAATTTAAGGATAGATGAATTTGACAAATGGGTGAATGCATCTCGGAGAGTAGTTGGATGTATGTGGACTACTGCTAAGAATGAAGTAACATCGAAAGAGGTAGAGATAGTAGTATATAAAAGTGTATTAACGCCACCATTGTTTTATGGTTGTGAAACGTGGGTTTGTCAGGAGAAACACAAGAGCAAAGTGAATGTGGTTGAAATGAGATATCTAAGAAATTTATGTGGAAAATCTCATATATACAAAGCCAATATTATTATTATCATCACCACGTATTACTAACGTTCGAGCTATACGCCCTTTCGTTAATGTGTAATGACAGGATGAATGTGACATGAAAATAGAGGACCTACAGTTTAACGTGGGATCCGAACCACGGTGGAGGTTTAGTTTATTTAGACATAGTTACAATAAAACATTACATTAGTACTACAATCAATCAATACAATTTAGATAAACAACAAAACAGTTCTTAGAATAATAACCTTAACAAAAATAATATATTCAACTAAGTGAAATAGACAA
>CABEEJ010000375.1:249293-300320 GCA_901482245.1 Timema douglasi | reverse complement strand
CACAAGATGTCTTGTCAGAGGTGAAGGAAGGGTTTGGTAATCAGATAAATCTGTGCCGGGACCGAGGATTGAACCCCGGCCCCCCACCACAGAAGTCTGACACCTTACCCCTAGACCACCAGGTCACCCCAAATCTGACTATCACTTCCAACCGAAGACCAAATATATGTTACGTAATCTCACTGAATTATTATAATCATACAAACAACAATTAATAAACGATCATTTTCTATACTTATATATACATTGTATTTTAGGATAATAGAATATTTCCTATTTCACTGTCAAAAAAGTTTATAAATCTTCCAAAAATATATTATGAAATATGTACAGCTTGGTCTAGGGTGTAACCCTTGCAATAGACTATACTGCCGATGACGGGGAGATCGAGGTTCTAATCTCGGTCGGATGTACTGAGGGTGGTTTTTCCAAAACTGTTTTCCTCTCTCTCTCTAAACGCAAATGCGAGCAAACGTCCTCCTCTAAATACAACCTTCCTCAGCCCTGAAACCATTAGCGTAACTAGTATATAAACGTATAAACTGAACGGGTAGTCTGATGTGTTTAAATCAAATCAACAAAAAATATGCACAAACACACACTTTCACAAAATATGTATACATGTATTTCCTAATCAAACAAATGCATAATACAATGCAATTATTAAATTTTTAAGTAAATGTATTTATTTTAATAATTATCTATTTCACATCTGTCACCGAGGGGTTTGCCTATAATTTTCCTCCAGTAGGTATAACTTACTGTGAGGGTGGGCCACATTAGGCCCGCGGTCCGCCAGTCATATCACACTGCCTCATAATTCGGCCACTGAAGCGGGTAATTCCAACATGCCGATGAAAAATATTCGAGAACTGATCAGATTACTATCTTTAAAAAATTAAACTAAACGCATGATCAACTAAATCAAATTATTTTGACCAAAAAGAGGTTATTTCTATAAAAAAAATGCAAAAAATACTTACCGTCACTTTCACCCCACCTTAAGATTTAAGGTCACTGCTCACCGATAGTGATATTGTTTATCATTCTCATCGGCAGCGGTGGACATGTGGATTAAGGAGTCAATCTGGTCTATTTTGATTTGCCGGGAAAGGTGAGGTCAGGGTTTTGAATCCTCACCGCGTGCAATAAAATTATTTTTCATAAATACTTTCCCCCCTCGAACTCGACGCAAATGAAGGTACTTTCTTCAAATCCTATCTTTATCGTCACTATACCATGTGTGTAAATAAATGCGAATATCCCAAACGGGTAAACGGTGTAAAAAAAACACCTTTATTATCCTGTTCATTTAGGTTCGAGAGTTTGTCACCGATAGTAAGTACTGGACCTAATAATCCTACTCATACAGTACTATTAGCTTAATGTCACTAGCTGGCAGCAGAATTGAAGAAAGTAAAAACTTAAATTTTGTGTAGATAATTTTTTTCAGGCTAAAAGTTTCGGAAATGTTGGCTAGTATATTTATTTTGTTTTTCTATTTATTTAAATATTTATGAAAATTATAATGACTACAAAATCGTTTCACAAAATAATTTCAATTTAAAGAGAGGAGGGAGTTGGGTTTTTATTACTTATTAGCGTCGGTGACCTGGCGGTCTAGGGGTAAGGTGTCAGACTTCTATGCTGGCGGCCGGGGTTCAATCCTCGGTCCCGGCAAAGATTTATCTGATTACCAAACCCTTCCTTCACCTCTGACAAGACATCTTGTGAATTTGAGGAATGCCAGGCCTCCACCGTGGTTCGGATTCCACGTTAAACTGTAGGTCCTCCATTTCATCTCACAATCACCCTACCATTACACATTAGCGTAAGTGCGTATAACCCGAACGGGTAGCAAGACGCGGTGCTAATAATAATAATAATAATAATAATAATAATAATAATAATTACTTATTAGCACACTGATATTATTATTTACAATCGATGGCATACCTAAATAGATAGGATGAATAAAATGAATCATTAATGGACGGAGAGTATAAGTAAAACATCAATATATAAATAAACACCAACAGTGCAGCTGGTTAGGAATCAAACCCTAGCCTCTGAAGTCGGGGTCTGACTAATTGTTCATGTTGGCCACCCCTGTGTGGTAAACGGTCGACAAGGCGCAGCGCCTTAGTCTAGTTTCCACATATAGACATACATACCATGTGTGGTAGGATGGGTATCCTTGAGAGACAACGCTTCACACCGAAACTGCGTCCGATGAGCACGTGGTTACAGAATGGACAACGTAACAAGCACGTAAATATAAAGTAGGTCTACACATGGTAATTATCACGTGGATATAGAATGAACAAGGTAACAAGCACGTGGATATATAATGAACACGGCAACAAACATGTGGATACAAAATGGACAGGGAAAAATCACTTGGATGCAGACTATAGGGGCGTCGCGCCAGGGGGAGGGGGGGGGGTGAGATTTGAGATATAGAGTTGGGAAATTCTAGGCGTATTCTGTACTCCATTACTTTATATTATGAAAGTCCTTAACTACAGACATGTACAGACAAATTTAGAATTTCCCAAATGTTGATCCCTACTCTACAAAAAATCCCAATTTCAAAAACCATTAAACATTGAAAGGAGATTCATTCTGTAGTAGATTGTAGAAAGCTTAGTTACTCAAGTAGTCTAGTAGAGCCGTTGTCAGTAGCCAGAGACAACAGCCGGTGAGTGTATGCAGAATGCGGTATGGAAACGAATCATAGGGGAACATTAGCTGCCCAGTAGCAAAATTCCACTCAGCCAGCAATGCTTGTAGGGGCAGCATTGTCAGCCAATGTTTTGTTTATGGTTTAATGTTTTTAGTTGTGACTTTCATGGCTGCTAAACAGTCGCAGTTTTATGATTCAAATTATAATATGTTTTACAGCCAATGCCTTAATTAGTGCTTTATTAAATTATGAAGGCATAAATACAGTGAATGTTACGCAACATTTTATTGTTTTCTTATCGAAAGCTCTGACTGATGAAATGAGAACATTGAGGTTAGTACTAATGTTTGACTTCTGAAATACACACTAATTTTTCTAGCAAGTATCCATACTAGTTTGAGATTCACTAGAAACGTTGAAAGACTAAAAAATAGTCATTTTTAGTGGTTTTGATCAGACCAAAACAAATTCATCGAAATCTTAAAAAATGCACTTAAAGAGGATTTTACTGATTTTGTGACTAACTTTACTGATTTGGAGCGCTTTCGAGTATCAAAACGTCAAACTAAGCTATTTTTGACCAACTTGTGACCAAATTTCACTAAAAACGTCGAAAGACTAAAAAATATTCATTTCTAGTGGTTCAGACCAAACTCATCGAAATCTTTAAAAACGCGCTTTGATTAGGAGTTTAATGATTTGGAGCACTTTTGAGTATAAAACGTCAAATGAAGCTATTTTGAATATATTGTGAACGTATTTCACTAGAAACGTCGAAAGACTAAAAAATAGTAATTTCTAATGGTTTTGATCAGCTCAAAGCTCAAAGCAACAATGAAGGAAGAGGAGTAATAGGGCTGTGTTACATTGTTACAACTCTTATAATTTTTCATTTGATTAAGTAGACTACATATAAACAAAACAAAATTTTTTCATCCTTTAACATTTTCAAATTTGGGATACATTTTTGAATTCATTATTTAGTCTTCAATTTGCATTAAATCTCGTATAACTATGATGTTTAGAGTGCTTATTTAGAATTTGCCATAAGTTATTTAATAAAATTTCAAGGGAAGCCCATTTAACCTCACGCGCTAAATTAAAATATGTTTTACAATAGTTTATTGACGTACCAGTATTAACATTTTAGGGCAACTTCCATGAGGTTATGAAGCAGGACATTGGTGGACAGGTATCAAAGCACTGTAGAAATATCGATAAAATCTATTTTTTATTGCTTTATTTTACAATCGAAAATGTTTTTAAATAAACATGGTAAAATTGCTAATTTTTTGACGAGCGAGTTCTACTTCTCAGGGAGTTAACTCGTTAAATATTACTTCCACGTGTGACATCATAAAGCAGTGGTTCCCAAACTGGGGGTCGCAGCGTGTTTAGGGTGGGGTCACTATATATATATATGTTTTAACTTTATATTTACTTTTTCAAGGATTTTAATTATTATAAGAAGATGCTTAATTCTAATAGAAATGTAAGTTGTTAAATTGCCCTTTTTGTACTCGCCTTTGCTACTTGGGAATTTTTCTAATTTCAAAATGCTTAGAGTTCGGAAAAACACTGTTTCACTCCCCCTCCCTCAATATATTTTGTGCAAAGCTCCTGACAGACTAAACAAGGCACAAGCACGCGGACACAGAAGTGGGCAAGGTAACAAGCACGTGGCTAAAGAATGTCCAAAGTAACAATCACATGGATATAAAATGAACGCGGTAACAAGTACGTGGATACAAAATGGACAGGGAACAATCACTTGGAGGCAGACTAAACAAGGCAACAAGCACGCGGACACAGAAGGGGCAAGGTAACAAGCACGTGTCTAAAGAATGTCCAAAGTAACAATCACATGGATATAGAATGAACGCGGTAACAAGCACGTGGATACAAAATGGTTCAGGGAACAATCACTTGGAGGCAGGCTAAACAAGGCAACAAGCACGCGGACAGAACGGGCAAGGTAACAAGCACGTGGCTAAAGAATGTCCAAAGTAACAATCACATGGATATAGAATGAACGCAGTAACAAGCACGTCGATACAAAATGGTTCAGGGAACAATCACTTGGAGGCAGGCTAAACAAGGCAACAAGCACTCGGACACAGAACGGGCAAGGTAACAAGCACGTGGCTAAAGAATGAACAATGGAACAAGCATGCGGTTGCAATAAGGACAAAGTAACAATCTCGTGGATAAAGATTAAACAAGGTAACAATCACGTGGACACAAAATTTGCAAGATAACAATCACGTGGATACAGAATGGACAAAGAAACAAACACGTGGATACAAAATGTAAAAGGCAACAAGCACAGGAAAAGAAATTGGGCACTAGGTAAAAACTTTATGCCTCGAGACGGGGTAAGCTTGTTGGTTCGAATTTCGGTGGGGTAGCTTAGTTTTCATATGGTGTGAAAGTTGGTTAGGAAGGGTGAAAAAGTATTCTTTCAAGAACCTGTAAAATACAATATTTTGTTGAATCTCACTCGAACGATCAAAAAGACTATAGAGGAAGTTGTAATACGAGGGATACGAGGAACTCACTGAATTCAGGAGAAACCTTCAATTTTTGGCCCTACGTCTTACCACCCTAGTTATCCTGACTTAATTCCACTAGCTGGTTAAGGGTGAGTAGGGCATAATTTAGAGTAAATGTACCCTCATTTGTGTGGAGGAAAATGAGATGCAATTTTTTTTTATCGGTAAGCCCGCGTGGTGTTCGGACCTTGACCTCTCCATCACCTGCAAACCACATCAAATGAGCTTGACATTCAGACCGCGTGCCCACCAGCGTAGGTCGTTAAGCAATTAGTAGCTCAGCAGTTTGTGTCTAGAATTATGCGGGCTCTAATTAATTGATCACAAGTGAGTTTCCTACCAGTCGTCATGAGATCTAAGACTTTAAACTCACCTTGGACTTAGCCTTCATTAAAAGGGGAATTCTTGGCTCGAATCCCGACAAGGTACGTTGGGGTGTTCACATGCGATTCTCCCCTATACGAGTTCACTTCTCCAAGATACCCTCCTCATACCCACCCCTTAAATTAATCCTCGAATAACACACGTGTTAAACGTAGGTACTTATTAATTAAAAAGATGCAGTCAACTTTTATCCTTCTTTCCTTTCACAGAGGAAAGAATTAATTGTTCGTTAGGCCATATGTATATATACATTATTATATTGCCGTTAAGATGTCAACTTATTTTGAGAAATTTGGTGAACATAAATATTCCTATATTAGGACATTGATATATTATGGTTTTATTTCTACGGTCTGGGGGGCCCAGTTTTTTGAAAATGATTTAGCCTATAATGCTTGGCAATCAAATTATAACATTAAGCATTAAGATACACTTTTAAAAGAGGTGAAAAAATATTGAAAATAGAATATATATATATATATATATATAACTCACCACATTTCTCTACCCTATTGTGCTAAATGCATAATCGTATATATTATTTACACCGATGTTGTAGAGATGCACAAATTAGAGTTTATAAAAAAAAAATAGACCCCATTTGTGTTTAAGAATAGTGAAAAAACATTTAGGAAAAATTATTCTCGGTACACCATTAAAGGGTTCAAATTCTGACATCCCCGTTATCACCGAATCAGATTAAATTACGTCAGCACGAGTGCGGGGGGGAATTATTATTATACTACTATAAAGCCACATGGCTGACTCACGCACTTACATTAATGTTTACCCACTTCCAGATGAGCTAGAAACTTGAAGTTTAGCAAACTTATAGCTTCTAGCCTGTAACCGACGGGAAAATTACAAAAAAAATTAAAAAATTAATTTTTAACCCCTGAAAAAAAATTCAAAATGTCGGAGCAACTTTAAAGTCGGTGCTGACCTTTCTTTGGAGGTCTCTTGTGGCTAAACGGTAAGACCTATCAAAAAACGTATCTGGAATTACATTAGTTTACATCCACTTGCAAAGAAAACTTATTGGGGGAGCAAAGCGAGCTATTTTCGATAACTGTTCGGATGTACGTCCATGTATTAATCACGCTAATGGTTGTAAGGATTAGGAAGGTTATATTCAGAAGAAGTGTGCCTGCATTTTTGTGGAGGGATAGTGGAAAACAATTTTGGAAAACTCGTTCTCAGTAGACCCGACCGATAATCGACCCTCAATATCCCCATCATCGGCAGTTTAGTCTACAGCAAACGTAACGCATTAGACCACGCGGCCACAAAGGGAGTGCCATATTTATTGAAGTTTTAAAAGTTTATCAGTAAAACATCGTTAAATTTAAAAAAAAACACTTTAGATTGGTGTTTATAACAGTACAAATGTTAAGGTAGGTCTTCAACCATGTTTATTTCAGATCAAAAGTTTGATAAACAAACCTGTACAAATTATTTCTCAACTAAATACTAAGAATAACTCAAAGCTCACTTGATCACCTTCAAAAGCCATGCATCATGATTTAACGAATCATTACACGAAATGAACCGCATCTGCGATCAAAATACACTCTTTTAAGCCTATGGGTGGCTACTCTATACTCTATAGATTATTTAGAAAAGCCTAAGTGCTTGCATTGGAGATATCCTAACGGAACGAACCAAGTTACACACAATGACAGTTCCCATTCTAGTTTTTATTGACTAAGTAAATGTACAGGATGACTCAAAACTTCCATAATTATTTTTGGCAACGTATTCCTTGAGTATAATTAAATCGATTTCAATTATTGGTAAAGGAGTCAATGCTATTATTTATTATTATTATTATTATTAGTATTATTAGCACCGCGTCTTACTACCCGTTCGGGTTTATACGCACTTACGCTAATGTGTAATGGTAGGGTGATTGTGAGATGAAATGGATGACCTACAGTTTAACGTGGAATCCGAACCACTGTGAAGGCCTGGCATTCCACACATTCACAAGTTGTGATTAGTACACGCCTTGTCAGAGGTGAAGGAAGGGTTAAGTCAATGTTGTTTTCAAAATTACAAATTCAAATTGACCAATCACAGGACGATTACAACAAGCATATGGGGTCGTAAAGCAGTTAACACTTTTGTGAGTTTTTTTTGTGCACCACATTTTTATCACTACCCAACCAAGCTATCCTCAAATTTACACTAATGAGGTAAGAATGAGGTAGGTATAATTAGGCAAAAATGTACCTACATTTTCGTGTTAGGAGAGTGGGAAACCCTTTAGGAAAGCCACCCCCAGTATACCCAGCCGGGGTTTGAATCACAACCTCCCTGTCAGTAGAAATTAATTATATTACAAAAGTGATGCCTTAAACCATATAACCATAGTAGATACAAGTCTCTGAAGAAAATAAATAAAGAATAGTGGATCCATCACGTATTTCTACCAGTCAGAGATATCCGCAAATCTACACTAAATGGGTAGAGATGATGAGGGTATAACATAGAGGAAGTGTACTCGTATTTGCATTTAAAATTGGAAAAACATTCAAGAAAAACCGGCTAGTTACATAATCGTAAATAAATTGAATTGTATGGATTAATTGAAAGAGCATATGAATGAATTATATAATAAATGTGTTTGTAGCTGGAATTAATATAATTTTAAATTATTATGTTTTAATTACCCTTACCGAATCCTACAGAAGAACTTTTCAATCTGAGTTTTTACCAGGTCTCCACTAATGTAGGGAAGTACGAAAGTTTTTACTCCCCTTATATCTACAATGCAATTAAACACACCTTCAATTCATCGATATTACAATAGCAAGGAAATAAATTGAGAGAACCAATTACAAAATACGAGCGCGATGTTGTGGTAACATATTAACCATTATAGAAAGTTATTCAGCATCACGAAATTATAAAAAATATTTATTTATCTTAAGAATCTACAACTAAAACCAGTTGCTTGGTTTTTAACATTTCATTTTTAATAAACTTTAGCGATACCTATCATCTAACACAAAATCAAGGCTAAATAATATGTGCATTATAATAGGAATTTAAATGTTTGAAAATGTAACTACTCCGTTTTCTCGAGATAAAAAAATGTATATTTGCAAATTATCATAACATAAAGCATAGATAATAGGCTGTAATTAATATTTTAACGAAATAAATAGTATAATGAAATACAAATTTTCATTTTACATTAAAAATAGCGTACTCATTGCATCTTAATACAACAATTATTTTAGGGACACGTCAACTAACCAGGTAAATATTATAAAGGTAGAAATTAGAGGAAATTCACAAACATTTTATTGGGGAGAGAGTGAAAAACCATTTAGTATATCTCATCTTCAGTACACCCTGTTGGTGTTAGAACTCCGATCTCCCTGTCATTGGCAAATCAGACTAACTAATCTTGACCTTTGGGTCACGTGCCTACCGATGTGGGCTATGAGGGGTTGTTAATATAAAGTGCAGACGCACTAGCGTTGAAAGAGACGTAAAAGGCGCAGTGATAAATTCCATTAGGAAAACCATCACCACAGTGAACCCGGTACCCAGATTCGAACCTCAACTTCCCGTCACCAGCAATTCGTTATATTGCGGACCTAATGCCCTTGATCGCGTGAACACCAATGCAGGTGTTTTAAGTTTAAAAAAACTTGTTTTGTGACTTGTTCAAATTTCTAATGGCAAACTTTGTTTTTCACTTGGAGTTTATCAAAAAACGAGACATTTCATTACTTTAATAGAATCTTATTCCCACTTCGATAACTGAAGGGTCTAATGCGCTACTGTCGCAGTAGACTAGACTGCCGATTACGGGGGGATCGAGTTTCAAATTTCAGTCGTGTGTACTGAGGGTGGTTCTTCCAAAGTGTTTTTCCATTTTTCTTTAACACAAATTCTAGTATACTTCTTTAACCATAACCTTCCTCATCCTTAAAATCGTTAGCATTATTAGAAATTATTCATACAATCCGAACGGGTAGTAAGTTTCGGTGCTTAAAAAAAGGAGCTTATTGCTTAGGCAGCGTTTAGTTGTAAGAGAGCATATAATTTAAATTTGAGTGGAATAAAATATTCATACTCTTATTAGAGTCACAAAAGTAATCGAATGACATGGTTGTCTTTCTTGCAAGAAATAAAACGTGAATCATTTCACCGTACAGCGGCACCACCAGTGCAGGGACATTGAGTAGACCTGAATCATCAACTGTTTTATTATTTATATTTTATTTACTTCTAACTATGGTTATTTGACCTCATCACGGCTACACGATTTAGGGCGTCAGTTTTTCAAGATAGTGGATTGCCGGTGACGTCTTTGCCCAGGTGTGAATCACAGTTGGACGTATAGGGTGTAGTATTTGACTCTAATGTGAGTTAACTTCCTCTAAACAATTTCCCTAATCCTTAACGCTTATATTAAATCGTTATTAACCATTTTGCTAAACGTAATAATTAAAATAACTGTTTCTCTCTACTTTCCCCAAAAGAGAATCTTAGAGAGATAAATCAGGACTATTTTGTCTAATCTACTTACCATTATTATCAGTAAAAATATACACTCAGCATCTTTACGATAATTCTTTATTATATCTAGTATTTAATGTCCGGCCTGAACTTGTTTAAAACGTGGTTAATTTATAATAATTTGATAACGAAATAATTAATGGATCTAATGATAGATATAACTTGTATATCCCTATTTAGTTACACACGACCTATTCACCTATTGATTGTTGATGGCATGCATGATCTTACATCAAATTAATGAGGGGATCAGGGTGAGTTTTAAGGAAATGCAGCCACATTCGAGAATAAAAATGCATTGTGAATAAATAAGCATGAGTAGAATTAAGATAAATTTAATTCAGATTTTATGGTATTTGAAATAGGGGCGCTAGCTGCTCGCTTAAACTCATAAGTTATTTTAATCACTGAATTATAAAGATTGGACTCGGAACTCGATTTTGACTTTGACTAAAGGCAGTGGTGCAAGAATAGGAGGTGTACATGTCTAAAAATAGCATTTGTACCCACCTCAAAATTCTAAGATTAAATTTCTACCTATAGCTTAAGGGGAAGTATGTTTTTACAAGTTATATATTACGGTAAAGGAATATTTTTAATTGGGTAAAAAATATTTTATTTTAGCTTTGAGAAAATTACTCTAGTTACCCTGAAAACATCCTCTAAATATAGTAGGATTCTTGTAAGAAAAAACTTTTAGAAAATAAAAACAAATGTATTTTGTGGACAACGTTAATATTTACTTTATTGGTACATTTAATAGTTACTATATTATCTATCAAAAGTGACTACTACAGCTCACGTGGCTTGGCGTATAAATCTATGAACACTTTTTTACTAAGTTTTATCATTACTGTTAAGAATGTTCCTTCCCATATAAATCAAACTGTAGCTCCCAAAGATGTTTAAAAAACTTACATTAAATGGGTCCCCGGAACTAGCTTTCGTATGAATATCCATATAATTTCAGCAGAAATTTCACACATGTGCTCTCCCGATCCAAAACGTTATTCCGTCTTTGCCGATACATGAAGTAGAACCGAACGTGATACAAAAATGAAGAAATAAAAGTGACTTACCCGCCGACAGGCACGGAATGGATGGAGTTCTCCACGTCAGATCCATAGGGGTGGTTGGGTGGGGGTGGCGGCGACGCTAGGTTGGGACACACGACGGCCGCGAGTACCAATACACGCAAACAGTCCCTAAAAGTCACCATCTTCCCAACTTCCATCCTTTTCTTCGACAGGAACAAAGCAGTAGACAGTTTTTTTTCCCCCCGTTCGCGCACTTTTTTCTACTTAGAACTAATCAATTCGTCACAAAACCAATATCGTCCAAGTTGAAACTATTAAATGAGTGTCTAAAGTCCTTCGTAGTAATACTCGTGAGAATAATCTATCGTTAGTGTTCGTATATTTCATAACTATTTTTTGCTATGAAAGTTTTGTTTCTTTAAGCAAATCGTTTCATTCATGTCTTACCTCGAGGGAATGGTGTTTGACACCTTATCAAACTCGGAACAGAATGATTGTTCTTTCAGGTTGAGTTGAACATTCCTGATCGAGCTAAAACATTGTCTAAAATAACATGATTTAATTTTTTTTAAATAATAAAATAATTTAAACACTTAGAAAAAACGTTTACTTTAAATGTGAACACAAATCTACATTAACTGTATGCATTTACCACATTGCTAAAAAAAAGTTTAACTTCAAAAGTGTGCGGACGTACTTATAAAAATAAACAAGCAATATTTTTTAAACATTTGGACAGAATACACGGCCAATGAAAAAAATAATCAAACAAATTCAAATGTAGTTTAGATTGATTAAATCTGAGTTATTTGCAAGGTTTCGAATCAAACATAATTTTTTGCTTGTTTGAAGGGTACATTTTTTCCTTGTGATAAATGATTATCTCTCTTAAAATAGCTCAATATTTATTTAATCTGTTCATGGAGAAAGTTTTTTTTTTTTTTAATAAAAGCTTCATTTTCCATGAGGAATGAATTCTGGTTTACAATTATTTGACTGAGTTCTTATGTGCTTATTAGAATCTCAGAAAATTTTGTTTGAGCAAAAAATTAATTTATTCCAAAATCCAAAAGAATAATTTTGCGATTAGTTCATGCGGACAAAATTTACATTTCGCTATTTCTACTAGATTCAACAACTAAGTAATTTAAAACAACTCAATTTTTTTTAAACTTTGGTGTTCAAAGGAGCAAATTACACCACACAATTTAATAATCTTTAATAATAAAATCACAATAAGGTATAAAAATAATTGTCAAATTTATTTAAAAGTTATACAAGATGACTTTCATAGCAATTGCACCGATTAATTTTACTTTAAAAAAGTATGATAAAAAGTTTTAAAAGATTAGTAAATCTTTTAAAAAACTTTTTATATTAAACGCATAATTTTACAAATAAGACTTTTTTAAATAATTTAAAATAACTACAAGGTGAGATCGTGTACTTTACTAAATGACGGTAAAAAACCAGCTAACAGGAAAACCACCCAACAGTCCAATAAGTAGCTACCGAATCGTCAGAAGAACGAGAAGGAAGATGATGTTCTTTACAGCAGCACTGCCCGCCGACTGCGAACGACTAGTATCAAGGATTGAACCTCTTCTTCTCCCGTCTCAGCTCCTTGACTCCCAGCATCCCATTCCCTCCCCTATTACCCCTACTTCTCCCTTCCCCCCTCATCAAAACAACACACTCCTTCGCGCGCTTCGAAATAATTTACCAAAGCACTACCACACTTAGGATTATTTTTATTGTCCTGTACTTTGGCTTAGATAAAAACAAATTGGACACGTTACAAAATACTGGGTCACTTGATTAATGCAGGCGGGATACGAACTAAATACACTCGCTAGAGGAACCTATGTCCGCAACCAAATGATACTTTATATTCATAACTGTTGTTAACTTTTTTTATTTTTAAAGTAAACGCGTAAAAAGTTCGCGAATTAAGTCTCTTATTACTCGTATTGATGAGTATACGGAATTAACGTTAAGCTAGTCTAGGTTAGACTGATTTGCCATTGTCAGGGCTCAAATCCCGGCTGTGTGTTCTGAGGGTGATTAGTCCAAAATATCTTCCCATTCTTCTCACCCTCAATAACGAGTACACTATCTCTAAATCCTACCGTCCTCATTCCTACCATATAAGTATAATTTATTGAGGATAGCCCAGATGATTAGTAATATACAGAAGAAAAAAAGAGAAAATGTCCTATTCCTTGATTCAGATAAGCATATTATCCGTGCTAATCCCCTTGAGGTTAGGTGAGAATGTATGGGCACTAGTTAAGGTGGGATGGAAGGGTATGCGAGGGAAAGAAAGTGTTTTTGCATATATTTTTTTATGGTAAAACATGTTTTGTCCCAAATAAATAAAATATTGCTCCAGTACAATCATAGGGTTTAATTTTCTTCACATGGTGATACTAACAGTTCTTCAATATCTGTCAAGGATGTTCTGGAATTTAATGACAGCTTTTTCTCTTCATTTAAAAAGTTTGTCATCTAATGCCACAATGCTCATGACGGATATTCAACAATTGTTGATGTCACCATGGTAAGAGAATTAAATTCTATTTTTCCACACATTTTCACATTTAGTTATAATAAAAATAATAATTCAGGAAGGAGGAAGGAACACTTTAGAGGGATCGTACCTGAATTTTTATGGAGGAATATAAGGAGCTCGGCTATAAAACAATCTTATCAGACACAAAACCAAGATTCAGATCACGATCTTCTGTCACCAGCAAACGAGTCTAGTGCTGGTGTGACTCCTTGGTCAATGCAACCACCAATGCGGGTTGTTATTTCACCAAGCTACAAACTATGCACTGCATCAGTTTGCAATTGGTTTATTAGTATGTTTAACAACAAAATTTAGTCTAAGGGTTAAGGATCAGGAGAATATTTGAAAAAAGTTCATCCACGTTAGCTTGACGAGGGAATAAGATGACTACCCTAGTGTACCCGGCCGGGATTTGAACCTCAGCCTCCTCGACATCCGTAAACCAATTAATTGCGAGTCTGATGCAATAGACAATATAACAACTAATGTGGCTCAAATGAGTGTATCTGTTTACTTTCTAAAGCTACTTTCTTGGGTTTAGCAGATTGGATCTTGAGGAATCATGAGTCGATCCAAATTCCAGTTGCTTCAAATAATTGCTAAATTGTATTTTAAGATTCGTCCTATTATTAAAATAGTACAACTATTGTTGTTGTTTATTCAGGGATAAAGGTCGCTGGCTTAGGTTAAGGTGGGGTTGAAGGGGATGAGAGAAAAAACCATTGTTTTTGCAGTTCTTATAGCAACACTTTTTTGGCACAACTAAATAAAATATTGCAACAGTAGAAACAATAGCGTTTAATTTTCTTCACATGATGGTATCAAAAGTTCTTGGATATCTGTCAGGTGTGTCCTGGAATTGCATTACCACTTTTTATCTTCATTTAAAAAGTGTGTCATCTAATGCCGCTATGCTCATGACAGATATTCAACCACTGTTGATATCACCATGTGAAGAAAGTTAAACTCCATGTTTATACTGGAGAAATATTTTACTTATTTTGGCAAAAAAAAAGTTTTGCCATAAAAAAGGTAAAATCACTGGCCATTTTTCGCGTTCCCTTCCATCCCAACTTAAGTTGACTAATAAGTCATAGATTAGCTTTTTTTAAAATGTTTTTGTAGTCGAATGGTCTAAGACGTCCCTCTCACATTTGTCTGTACTACCAGTGATAGGGAGATCAAGGTTCGAAACCTGGTCGGGTGTACAGAGGATGGATTTCTGAAATGGTTTTACACTTTTAATCCACACAAGTTTGTGTACACTTCCTAGAGATTCTACCTTTCTCATTCCTACTTTATTTTTTTAACTCCGCGTTTTACTACCCGTTTAGGTTAAACACATATGTATTAATTACGTTAATGAGTTAAAGATTAGGAAAGTTGGATTTAGAGGAAGTGTATCCAAATTTGCCTATGGAAGGATTGAAACCCATTTAGGTAAAATCATCATCAGTACGCCCGACTTGGATTCGAACCACAGCCTCCCTCTCATCGGCATCTAGTCTACTAAGAGAGTAACTCGTTTGATAACGTGGCCACCCCGAAGCAGGTATTAACTTAATTAACTTACATGAGTATAAACCGAACGGGTATACTAGAACACGGTTGAATGAAAAAAAACACCTTTCAAGATCCTAGCAAAATTATAATGAATTAAAGTTTTTCTTAGGGTCCACTTTATGAAGTTTCGACTTAAAATGCAGTTGCTATGTACTTAAGAAGGTAATAAATTGTATCACATTAACTTTCCGTCAGGATTTCTACGTCTATGGTAGTCGAAACTTTCAAACCGAATGACGCCGCCGAAACTCGAGAAAAATCTTTCATTCCCAGATTGGCCGTGGAAGCCTCCATAAAAAAAAGTTTAACTTGTGAGGACTTGAATACAATTCTTTATCTTGTAAGATAGTTGTACTTGTGACCAATGCAGTGTAAGTTATGTCCCTAATCCGTCAGGATAGTTGAACTGGTCAATACTGCAGTAAAAGGGGTGACCTGGTGGTCTAGGGGTAAGGTGTCGGACTTCTGAGCTGGGGTCCGGGGTTCAATCCTCTGTCCCGGCACAGATTTATCTGATTACCAAACCCTTCCTTCACCTCTGACAAGTAGTGTATTAATCACAAGTTGTGAATGTGGGGAATGCCAGGCCTTCGCCGTGGTTCGGATTCCACGTTAAACTGTAGGTCCTCCATTTCATCTCACAATCACCCTACCATTACACATTAGCGTAAGTGCGTATAACACGCACAGGTAGTAAGACGCGGTGCTAATAATAATAATAATAATAATAATAATAATAATAATAATAATAATAATAATAATAATAATAATAATGCAGTAAAAGGGATACTCCTGATAATGTAGGAAGATTGATCTTGTTGCAACTGCAGAATAATGTATACCCCTGATCCTTTAGGAAGGCTTATCTTGTTGCAACTACAGTATAATTGATACTCCTGATCCTTTAAGAAGGCTTATCTTGTTGCAACTACAGTATAATTGATACTCCTGATCCTTTAGGAAGGCTTATCTTGTTGCAACTACAGTATAATTGTTACTCCTGATCCTGTAGAAAGGCTTATCTTGTTGCAACTACAGTATAATTGTTACTCCTGATCCTTTAGGAAGGCTTATCTTGTTGCAACTACAGTATAATTGTTACTCCTGATCCTGTAGAAAGGCTTATCTTGTTGCAACTACAGTATAATTGTTACTCCTGATCCTTTAGGAAGGCTTATCTTGTTTCAACTACAGTATAATTGTTACTCCTGATCCTGTAGAAAGGCTTATCTGGTTGCAACTACAGTATAATTGTTACTCCTGATCCTTTATGAAGGTTTATCTTGTTGCAACTACAATATAATTGTTACTCCTGATCCTGTAGAAAGGCTTATTTTGTTGCAGCTGCAGAATAATGTATACCCCTGATCCAATAGGAAGGCTTATATTGTTGCAACTACAGTATAATTGATACTCCTGATCCTTTAGGAAGGCTTATCTTGTTGCAACTACATTATAATTGTTACTCCTGATCCTGTAGAAAGGCTTATCTGGTTGCAACTACAGCATAATTGTTACTCCTGATCCTGTAGAAAGGCTTATCTTGTTGCAACTACATTATAATTGTTACTCATGATCCTGTAGAAAGGTTTATCTTGTTGCAACTACAGTATAATTGATACTCCTGATCCTTTAGGAAGGCTGATCTTGTTTCAACTACAGTATAATAGACACTCCTGATCCTTTAGGAAGGCTTATCTTGTTGCAACTACAGTATAATTGTTACTCCTGATCCTGTATAAAGGATTATCTGGTTGCAACTACAGTATAATTGTTACTCCTGATCCTTTAGGAAGGCTTATTTTGTTGCAACGGCAGAATAATGAATATCCATGATCCAATAGGAAGGCTTATTTGGTTGCAACTGTAGTGTAAGGAGTATCCCTGATCCGGTAAGTTGCCGCTGAATAAAAAAATGAACCAGCTGGCCGCGATCAAAACTTACAACTTTAAGAAGATCAACGATAATACTGCACTAGGAATAAAAAGATGGGGTGGGGGAAAAAAAATAGAATGTTAACGCTTCCAGCTGTTGTATATGTACAGCCGGGTGGAAAAGTATACAACTTAAATAGTGACCTCATTCGTGTTAAAGATCGTTTTTCTTGAGATGATGACTACATCTCTATAGATTTCTTTAGAATTAATGCCGGATCATCTATGAATTTAACTATTATCGTAGTGCAAAAGTGGGGTGAAATACGAGTGTTTTTGGTTCACTCTAAGGGCTTTAACTTCACATGTGTATTAAGTGCATACATATATAATTTTTTCTAGTATGTCTTACAACCCGTTAGAGTTATACGCTTATGTACTAATTACATTGATAGTGTTACGGATGCGAAAGGTTATAATTTTAGGAAGTGTATCCGAATTTGTGTGGAGGGAGAGTCGAAAACCATTTTCGTAAAACTGCTCTCAGTACACCCGACCGAGATTCGAACATTGATCTCCCCGCCATCGGCAGTCTAGTCTGCTGCAAGAATAGTGCCTTAGACCATGCAGCCACCGAAGTGGATTATATTAATAAAGATTAATTGTAAATTTAAGATATTCACGTGCATATAAATTTGGGATATTTAATGCACATTTTATAAACCAACTAATTATATCAGCACACTATTTACGAGATAATTTAATTTTATAACAGACACAACACTTAGTTCCCAGTTCGTTAATTCATCATTGTGAAGGGAGGAGGTCCAATTTCACCATTATACATTTTAAGGCCATGTCTTGAATTGAAACTCTTTAAAATCTAATGGAACTAATCCAGATTATCAATCTAATCCCTTAATCCAGTTAACTAATTTAAAAAATTAAATATTAAAATCAAAATCACAACAATATTTTAGAGTACTACGTTAATTTTGACTACATTATTATTTTTTACTTACCGCGTCTAAGGACCCATTTAGGTTACACGCCTATACATTACTTACGTCATTGTGATGGAATCGAGAGAGAGGTAGAATTTAGAGTAGTTGTTCCCAACCTTTTTGAGCGGGCGTCCCCATTGGTAGATCATCAAATTCCCACTCCCTTCCCTCCAACATATATCTTTTTTATTAAATTCCCACTCCCACACTTCCCAATATTCTTTGAGACAGTTATAAAAAAAATATTTCGAAAATCTTGTTTTCTAATCACTTATTTATATAAAAACCAATCTAACACTAGCAGCGTAACGGTACAAATAAATTGACTGAAAATAAATGTGATTGGCAGAATTTTGTTTTATGAGTTCTTGAATATTGGGTCTTATAATTGGTAGGTAGTGTTGCAAATATCTAAAGAAAGAAAAATCTTACTTTGGAAAATAGATTGAAAAAAGAATGACTTCAATTATTAGCTGATCTTAACGTTATTTTCAAAATACTCCACGCCCCCTCGGAAAGTTCTTCACGCCTCCCCATGGAGTTGGGGGGGGGGGGCGTCACCCAGGTTAAGAAACATTGATTTAAAGGGAATCTAGCAGTATTCACGTTTAGGGAGGGTGAGAAAATATCTAGGAAAAACACCTCAATACACCCTGCCCGGATTCAAACCTCAACCTTACCAGCACAGGGAAACAAGCTAGTATAGATATAACTTATTTGCATTCCCACTACTCTAAGTTTTCTAGAGTTGAGTTAGTTTGTAATTCTTGTGATAAATGCTCATATAATAAGCTTGTTCAGAAAGTGTAAGTTGAATACCTTTTTTACTTTTATAATAAAATCTCAAAAATTAAGAGTATCTAGTCGCTATGGGTGACTTAAATTAGTGTAGACCTATATTATTTTTTGTGGTCAACATTGATAGCATTTAACTTTATTATTGGAATAATTATTTCATAAGTATTAATACTATCTATCAAAAGTGATAGCTACACATGATTTGGTTTATAAATGTTTGATATTTTTTATTTTATCCTCGCGTCTTAGCTCCTGTTCAAGTTGTACGCATGCAATTATTATAATTACTCTAAGGGGGCAGGGATGATGAAGGAAGCATTTTAAAGAAAATCTACCAGCATTTTTTTTTTAAGGAAGGTGAGTTTAAGGGAAAAAACCACCCATAGAAGACCCGACCGGAATTTGAACCCCAATCTTCCCGTCATTAGCAAGGCAATACAACACGAGAGTGACACCTTGAACCATTTGGACACTAAAGCAAGCATTAGGATTTTTTTTATCACTGCGTCTTACTACCCATTCAGGCTATACTCTGAAAATTGATCGAACAGACTAGATTTTTGTAAGTGTAGAAAAATGTGTATTCCTATCTAAATACGATTATATGTTAATGTAGCAGACTTAGGTACAAAAGGTCGGATCGAGATTCGAGTGTAAAACGAGTAACCCGATGGTGGTGTCTCACCATTTGCACAGGCGAATGAAGCTTAATAAAATTAACACCTTGTATTATTTTCTTTAGTCTCCAAGTTGAGTTCGTTGACAGTTTGTTTCGAAGATATTGTTTGGTAATTAAATTTAAAAGACAGCCACATTTGATCGGCAGAATTACTTTTTGTCATGCCTGTACTGTTGGGTTCGTGACAAACAGAAGCCGGAGAAAAGGCCCTAAGTATCTCAAGTACCCACATACTCGGGCCCATCACCGCCAGCAGCACATTGTGGCTGTCTGTCACTCACTCTTCTAACAGCAGTTGTACGTTCTTCAAATACTGGAACAAACAGGCCAATACATAACCGGACAGTTCTAGAGAATGAGATTTGTTGTGTCAACACGAAGCATGATAGTTCTAGATATGTTTTATGTCCACACCTAGCATAATAGTTATAGAGATTTGTTATATCAACGTGTAGCATGATAGTTCTAGATATATGTTATGTCAACACGTACCATGATAGTTATAGAGATTTGTTATATCAACGTGTAGCATGATAGTTCTAGATATATGTTATGTCAACACGTACCATTATAGTTCTAGAGATTTGTTATGTCAACACGTAGCATGATAAATCTAGAGATTTGTTACGTTAGCACGTAGCATGATAGTTATAGATATTTGTTATGTCAACACGTAGCATAATAGTTCTAGAGATTTGTTATGTCAACATGTAGCATGATAGTTCTAGAGATTTGTTATGTCAACACGTACCTTGATAGTTATAGATGTTTGGTATGTCAACATGTTGCATGATAGTTCTAAAGATGTATTATGTCAACATGTAGCATGGCAGTTCTAGATATTTGTTATGTCAACACGTACCATGATAATTCTAGAGATTTGTTACGTCAACACGTAGCAAAATAGTTCTAGAGATTTATTATGTTAACATGTAGCATGACAGTCCTAGAGATTTTTTATGTCATCAAGTAGGATGATAATTATAGAGATTTGTTATGTTAAAACGTAACATGATAGTTCTAGATGTTTGTTATGTCAACACGTAGCATGGTAGTTATAGAGAAATGTTATGCTAACATGTAGAAGGATAGATCCAGAGATTTGTTCTATCAACACATAGCACAATGGTTTTATATATTTTTTTTCTATCACCATATAACAGAATAGTTCCAAAGATAGGTTACGTTGATGGATAGCAGAATAGTTCCAGATATGTGAGACACATAACTGAATAGTTCTTTAGACTTGTTATGTTTAGGATTTCATCACTCACATGGTCGAATAGAAATTCTCATTCTATCATATTTAATATATCAAAATTCTCAGTCACTGTGAATATTGGTGATTAATTTCTTAGAATTTAAAAAAGGTAGCCCTCGTCGGTGGAGAGACAAACTAAGGTGTCAGCCTTGTACATTCTGATTTGCCGGTGACAGAAAGGTTGAGGTACGAATCCTGGTTGGGTGTACTGAGGTAACTTTACCTAAATGATTTACCACACTCCCGTTACGTGGATTCAAGTACATTTCTTCTATTTTGTTTTTTTTAACGAATACCACCAGGGTTCGTTTGTTAGACAATCTTGGTCTTATAGTACAATGGAGGCTATGTAACCTTCTTTTTGGGTTGGCCCAGCATGTAGGTGTGGTTATGTCTACCCAATGAGATGAAATAATGATAATGATTATGATGATGATGATGATGATGGGGGGCCTAACACTCATTACCCTAGATTAAGTCTAATTAACCACACTACGATAAACCATCGTACCAATTCACCTCCGGGAAAAATCCTATATTATCACCGGGAATCGAACCCAGGACTTCTACATTAGTAACTAGGAATGTTGACCACTATACCAAAAGGCTGGAATTTCTTTCATGTGTCATCTCCCTATAGTCCCTAATCCATGAGTGTAATTAAATTCGGATGTCCCGGAAGGGTGTGGTGCCAATAAAAAAAAAGGCATCACGAATCAATTCAGAATTTCGGGATACAGTTTTTTTTAAAGTGTCAACATTTGACTCATCATTGGACGGGAAGGCAATGCCCTAGTTGAGTTAAACCACAGGTTACACAACTGCCGACCACTCTTCATAAAACCGGGTAGTATCTGATTCCAATACGAGTCTGCTACTTCTCTATTTCCACTGAGTCAACAAATCATTGTACAGTTGCACAACCGTACAAGTCACCAACACACATGTAGCAGGCAATTTATTTTTAGAATTTATATCTATTTAGGTAAAGTTTACTTACCCCCACAAGTGGGCATCACGCAGACAGAGATGTCAGTCTGGTCTAACCTAGTTAACTGATTACCGGGGAGGTCAAGGTTCGAATCCCAACCGGACGTACCGAACGGGATAGGTTTATCTCATTCTGCATTTAGGGAAATACAGGCACGCCCCCTTTAAATTCTAGCCTCCTGGTCCTTACTTCCAATAGTTTAGAAATACAGATTCTTAAGGATGAGGTAAAAATACAAAAGTGATAGGTTTTGGTAGCTTTGTATTAACTAATAGGGGTACAGGCATAAAGGTCACCCGCTCCATTGTTCAAATGGTCTAAATAAGGTAGCGTTTTTCAACCGGTGTGTCGCGCTGGTTTGAGGATAAAAAAAAGAAGCGAGGAAAAATTTGAGGGTCAAAAATATATAGGAAATTATAAATCCATGATCAACCTTTTTTTAAAGAAAACATAACACAATAATTATAATTTTAGCTATTGAACTTTTAAACACTATCTTAATACTCGCTATTTTAATAATGACAACTTTCTGTTTAAGAAACTGATGGTGTGCCAGTGCCTTTACAATTTTAGCATCTTGTTCAGTGTGCTGTGATTTGAAAAAAGTTGAAAATCGCTGGTCTTAGGCGTCACTCTCGTGTTAGACTGGCCTGCTGATGACTGGGAGATCGGGGTTCAAAGCCCGGTTGAGTTTACTGGTTTTTTTTTCCCCAAATGGTTTCCCACTCTTCAGGGCGATTCACACAGAACGCTAAGCTAAGCTAATATAAGATTTGCTCTGTTAACTCTTTAGAAAAATAGTGGACCATGTATTTAAATGTGCTGGCTTAAACAGAAAGCCAAGCTAGACTAAGCTAAACTATGCCTTGCTACGCCACGCTATGTTTTTTCCGATTGCTAGCCGGACAATTTTTCCATCTCCCATCTTGAGCCATCTTACGTTGGGCATGCGCATAACGCAACTTGGGCTCCGTGTTGCACAGACGCAGTTCTGGTTTGGTGAAAATAACTAAAGAAATGTTGAAGTTTTGCTTTCAGTTTGTTTCGCGTGTATTTATGTAATATTCTATTTAGGTTTTATATTTAATAAATGTTTTATATTAAAATGGAAGCGTTAATTGAACCAGTCAAACCTCTACCTCCTAAATTCTCTTCATCTTTCAAAACAGCTGCTAACAGAAGCATATTTTCTTCCTCAGTACTATAACCTGAACTCAAACAAGACATTTTGGAGAACGCCATCATAACTAAACTTCACTGGAGCAGACCAGAAAGAAACAACACTGACTTCTGGAATGAAAGGAGGGAACATTGCTTAGCTTAACTTAGCTTAGCATTTTGTATTTTGTATTTCTATGCAAATGTGGATAGATTCTCACTAAAATGCTTCCTTCCTCATCCCTAAACCATTAGAGTAATTATAATAAATATATGCGTATGGCCTGTACAGGTAGTAAGACGCGGTGATAAAAGAAAAAAACAAAAGAGCCAATAATCAAAATAAATAGTTTGAAGTATTTTAATTTTAATATATCTAACATTCATGTTACTAACAATTTAATCTAAGTGATAAGAATAAGGAGGTACCATAGCTAAAAATGCACCTGCATTAGTGCAGAAAGAGAGTAAGGAAAAACCACCCCTAATTTAGATGAGACGCGTTGCAGACGTTCAGAAATCACACGTTATTTAAGGTGCGACAGAGGAGAGCGCGAGTAATTTTACAGTTTTTATAGCATTACATTTTTTTTGATAAAATAAATCAAATATTTCTCCAGTAGCAACAGAGAGTTTAGTTTTCTGTACATGCTACTATCAACAGATTTTGAATATATGTCAATGGTGTCCTGGAATTTTGTCAAAACTTTTTAAATAAAGAGAAAAAGTTTTAACAAATTTCCAGGACACCATTGACATATATTCAAAATCTGTTGGTATTAGCATGGGCATAAAAACTAAACTCTATGTTGCTATTGGAGACAATTTGATTTATTTTGGGCAAAATGTCAATTCTATAAAAAAAACAACTGTAAAAACACTTGCGCTCCCTTCTGCCGCACCTTAAGAAGGATTTGGTTATTCCAAAATACGGTTCACGCCAATCCCTATATGATTAAAAACGTTACATTTTAAATTTTATCAATAAAAAAAAACTAATGAAAAGATGATATTAGATCATTTTCAACAATGTTTTACCCAAAATGTCACCGTTGTGAGAGATACGAGTACAATTAAATCACTGGCTCTCAAACGGTGGTCCGTGGTGGTGTGCCACGTGGCACGCATGCAGGACCGCAGAAAATTAATGTTATGACACAATTGCTTTCTCAAATAGTCTGTTATAGTTTGAGACTAGGTTTTCAAAAACAGCAATATAGCCTCAAATAATACTTATTATATTCTCATATAAAGACTTCTCAGATGTTCTGGATGTTGTTCCTGTCTTAGTCTTAAGTTAGATTATAAGGCATATAAAGGTAGTGGAAAATATATGGCTTGAATACAAAACTGACCCGGGCTAAATGGTCAATTTATGTAAATTGATAACTATTAGGTTTAACACCATCTTTGTTAACGGCTTAATTTAAGAGGTAGGGATGTAAAGGGTAGAGTTTAGATAAAGTCTACCAGCAATTGTTTGGAAAGAGACAAGGAAACGATTTAGGGAGGGAGAGAGAGGGAGAAAATGTCAACACAGACTTCTTCACAACTGGCAAACCATATGAGACTGACGCCTTTGTCTGTGTGTCTCAGCTTTATTAATTTCTTAAACTAAAATAATATGGATGTAGTGAAGACAAATCCATCTCTATTCTCCTTTAGAAAGGATGGAAAACCAATAAGGAGAGAAAAAACTTGTTTGCGCTTGAAATGGATTCATACTCAATATCTTAGACAAGAATAGAGACTATGGTCCCAGGCGCTGAGAGCCCCATTACTACCTGTATGAACCATACTTCAGCCACACCTAAATACCCCATAACGTAAGGTACTTAAACCGTAAGAGATCAACTCCACAGAATCAGAACACTCCAGCCACTAAGTTCCTATTCGTAAAGTTCGTACTCTCAGAAATTGTATCGACTTTTAACTTTCTTGATGACTGTCGTTACGGACGATTGCGGAGAACCAATCACAGGTACAAAAATAAATGAAACGGTGGCCATTTTCTAAACGTATCGATTTTAATTCATCTACTATTTTTGGCATAAAGACAACACTTCATTTTATTAAGGTTAAGGGCCTATAGTTATTTTGACTAAAAAATCTAAACGAAAAATAATATTACAAAAATGTTGATAGAATTTGTTGGTATTGCCTTATTTTAAAGAGTTTGATTGCACAAAGCAGTATAGTTTCCCATTAGGTGACAATATATCACGTGGTTAAGGACCCAGAGTGTGTGTGTGTGAACATAATTAAAAAATCATACGGACTATGAGAACACGGAGAGTTATGAGTATGTATATAGTCCAATGTTCATAGGAAACGTCGTATCTGGAAGCTAGAAAAGCTACTGAATACATGTTCACGTATTCATAAGTCAAGTTATGTAATATTCAGCTACCACTCTTGATTAGTTTTATCAATACCTGTCAAATAACACTAATAATATATTAAAATGTTACCAAATTTGGGTGCAAAATAGATATATGTTTGTATTTCCTAAAAATACCCTTTCTATGAAAAGTGTACTGTAGACTAAGCCTAATGATATATGAGTGTTTCTTTTGGGGAAACGACTGGTCTGCTACCGGGTCTACAGGCCGAGATACAAGACTGTGAATAAGACTTCCCGCCACTGTTGAGAACAATGACGTCAGAGAGTGTTTGCCTAACCAGCAACGCTCTCACACACAGGTAACCCTAAATCTGTAATGAGTTATTACAAAGCACACACACTTTTATAAGATAGTGGCGTAGTGAGTCGCAGAGCAAGAGGGGAACAAGTTACAAGACATCCAATGGGAGAGCTGGAATATTCGCACGCACGGCCATATCTTCACAAACTAAAAAAACCTATACTGCGAGACACGCTTCATGTGGCCGAATGGTTTGCGGCAGAGGTTTCAACCTGGGGTACGCGAAGGATTCTTTGGGAGCACGTAAAATTGGAAAAAAAGAAAGTATATTTATTCATTATTTCTATGATAATGACAATCCGTTCCTAATTCAGGGTTTTCCATAGGAGACCTGTGTGTACGTACGGGCATGAGAGTTGGTACCAACGTTTATTTACTCGTATTTTAGATGTTGATTATAGAGTATGTATAGCTTGCATTATACACCAACAAATTTGGGGGGGAACAAAACTAAATAGAAAATATATTATTAACACCCGCTTCGGTGACCAAATGGTCTAAGGCATCACTCTTGCAGAAGACTAGACCGCCGATGACGGTGAGATCAAAGTTCGAATCTCGGTCGGGTGTACTAAGGATGGCTTTTTCCCAAAATGGTTTTACACTCTCCCTCCACGCTAATCCAGGTACACTTTCTCTAAATATAGAGGAGAGTGCCCAAATCCGGACCCCCATTTTGTTTTTGATTTTTTTTAAATTGAAAATTGTTAAAAGTTATCTTTTAAAGCATGTAATGTATACTTCATAATGTTATTTACTATATATATTTTATTTACACGAAAAAGAATAATAATTATGGAAGTAATTATTTTTTTTCCAAAACATTACACTTTGGAAATTTTGAAAAAGGTTGCCTAAACCGGACCCCTAATACAAAAAACCAAAATAACACTAAAAAGTATATAAAAAGAGATTAAATCAGAGAAAATATTATAGCATTTTAAAGTACACTTGTAATATATCAATGATACTTTTTAATACATAAAAAGATGTTAGTAATTAGTAGATTATAACAGTTAATTACGTCTACAATTCATTTTAGAATTAGTAAGTAGGCTGGCGACAAAAGTCGCAAATATAAGTGTTTTTTTCAGCCCCTGCACATTCGACATGGGCCCACAGCGAACACATTACGCACATGACCCAAAGTTCCCCTTTAGTGTCATCCGAAAACTTGCCATCACAAAACATACACCTCACATCATTGTCTGTGGAAGGGGAAACTCCTGGAGGAAAGTCTAAATCTGATGTACCGGAGGACACGCTTTCACTATCTTTGCTGCTGGATTCTTCGACTTTTCTTTCAAAACTGAGGCGCTTTTTCACTAGCTCTTTCCCTTTCTTAATATATGAAGGCTCTAGTGCGGGTTCTGATCCACGTTCCCGGCCACGATTGCTCCCGCGTCCACGACCACGACGAATCCCTTGTTGTTTTTTCGCTTGTTTGGCTTCCACCAATTTGGCTTTGTAAGGCGTAGATGTAATGACCGTAGAGCTGCAGGCCTTTCGTCCCCTTTTAGAGCTCCTCTTATGAATTTTTGGAATGGGGGTGATGTCAAAAGGGCTGGTTTTAGAAGTCATGGTAACTTGGGAATCTTCAAGAAACTGTTGTTTACTAGAAACTGTGGACAGAGTAACACCCCGAGCTGTTGAAGATGTTGATGGTTTATTTGGGTCAAACTCCAGCTCAATAACTTGTGGTTCGTCCTCAACACATTCTTCTCTGTTCTCTGGGAGGGTCAGATGATTTCTTGCTGTCTTTTCTTTTAACACAGATTCATAAAAAGGAGAACCTTGCTCTTTGTTGGCCTCTTCAATGTATTCAGCATCTGAAAACTGGTTTTTGTTCAAGGGGTAAATGCCTGTTACTTCAAATCCATTAATTGCTATTTGAGCAGTTTGGCATCTAATATAGGCTTTGCCAAACAGCTCCATTACATCAAAAGCACTGAGAGCACGTTCATTATGCCTTAACCACTGCCTGATTTCCTCGCTATAGTAGACTTTGAGAGGTCCCATGAAAGTCTTATCCAAGGGTTGTAACTTGTGTGAGCAGTGAGGTGGCAGTGAAACAATTGTAACTTTTTTTTTTTTTTGCTAAGTCGATCAATTCAATATTTTGTGTGTGGCTGTAGTGACCATCCAAGAGTAACAGCACAGGTTTTTCCTTTGTAGGACTGGAATACTCGATGAAGTGTCGAAACCACTGCGTGAAAGAGTTGGTTTGGATCCAGCCTGAAGGGTGCGCTGCAAAAATTGTTCCTGGTGGAGCCCCCTTTTTTAACTGTTCACTCATATTTTTCCTCGGGAAAATTACTAAGGGAGGCACAAAAGAACCAGCTGCGTTCATGCAAGCAACAAATGTTATAAGAGCCCCGCGTTCTCCTGATGTCAAAGCAGCTACCTGTTTTTTACTTCGAAGGCCAATTACTTTTGGTACTTTTGACTGTACAATAGTAATACCACTCTCATCGACATTGTAAATTCTATCAGGAGTGAATTTATCCTTTTCGTAAACATCTTCAAGAAGCTTATAGAATTTTTGTGTGTTTTCTTTGCTAAAGCCAAGGGCCCTACTATAAGATGTTCCGGTAGGCTTCCTTTCCGACAGTTTGGTTTTGTGGCGTTTTAGGAAAAGACTAACCCACTTTTTCCCAGCAATTTCATCCTTGAAAGGATGTGCAATGTTATTTCTCTCTGCCAGTTGTACGGCTATTCTTCGCAAGTCAGTGCGAGTAAGCCCAAAAAAAGATGCCTCCATAGCAAGACAATACCGAACCAGTTCTTCTTCAATATCTTTACCCAAGATTGTAGGCCTGCCTCTATTTGTTTTTGCTGCTTCCTCAGGTGTTCCGTACTTGATGTTAGACAACCTCATAAGCGTTGTTTTCGGTACACTAAACTGTTTACTGGCCTTCTTCCATCCCATCTGCTTTTTTCTAACTGCGTCAATTGCTTTTGTCATGTCAGACGTACTCCACTTTCTTTGATTAGTCTTCCCCATATTATTCTCTTGCAATCTGCAACAGTTTGCAATGAATAAGAGTGTGAAAGAAAATAAAAGGAGACTTTGAGCATGAAAAATAGGGGGTCCGGTTTAGGCAACTCAAAGGGGTCCGGTTTGCGCGACCATATACTACGTTTTTGAAAACCAATAAATTTTTAACCAAACGTCCAAACGAAACAGTTATGTGATAAAACTCAAGCCTTAACATTACCATTTAAGACTATATATACGTCGAAAGGCTTACCTGCCAATATTCAGGAAAAACGAGGAAAAAACTGGTACACTTAGAAAACTTTGTTCACTACGAAAACAAGTAATGGCGGATTGTCAAGCAACAAGTAAAGCGGGATATGCACGCGCTTTTCTGCAGAGTGGTAGAACCCTAAGTTAATAGTTAGGCTTGGTCTCGGTAGAGAACAGTCGAATGCACAGCCAGGAGACCGGGGGTCCGCTTTAGGGGGAGGGGACCGAATTTGGGCACTTTCCTCTAACTTTCCTAATCCCTAATATCTTAGTGTAATTAGTACACAGGTGTACAATCAGGACGGGTAGTATGACGTGGTGCTAATATATATATATATATCAGCGTATGCGAACACAAAAGGTTGAATACCAATGGTCTAGGGCGTCACTCTAGTGTTAGACTGCCCTACTGATGACGGGGAGATGAGCGTTCGAATCCCTGTCGGGTCTACTGAGGGTGGTTGTTCTTAGAATGGTTTCCCACTTTTCTACGAAAGTGCGAGTAGATTACCTCTAAAATGCTTCCTTCCTCATCCCTACCCCATTAGAGTAATTTTAATATTATTATTATTATTATTATTATTATTATTATTAGCACCGCGTCTTACTACCCGTTCGGGTTATACGCACTTACGCTAATTAGATAAATCTGTGCCGGGACCGAGGATTGAACCCCGGCCGCCAGCATAGAAGTCCGACACCTTACCCCTAGACCGCCAGGTCACCGTTAATTTTAATAAATATATGCGTATGACCTTAACAGGTAGTAAGACGCGGTGGTTATATATATGTTGCGAGGGTAGTCAGTTCCAAAGTGTTCGAATCAGACCGAGGTTCGAATCAAGACGCATTTGATTGTTTTATTTTCTTTATAAATTCTATCACTCCACACTATATTTTTTACTGGGGTATTTAACATTCAATTTACAAATTGATTAATTATATCAACACAATACTTACAAACTAGCTTAAGTATAGATCAAATAAAGCACCTAGCCCCCGTTTCCCCCGGCGTCAATTAACCATTTTTAAAAGATAACTTGATTTAAAAAAATTGAGAATGCCGGGAATCGAAGTCGATATTTTTAATTTAATAAGCAGACTCGTTACTGACCGAGCTAAGGTGTCAACTAAATTTCCCCCTTTACCCCATGCTTTTAGAGGAAGAGGGTAAGCACGTCTGAGCCTCTTCGACGACCCTTTTGCTGCATGATTTAAAAATAGGCCTTCATTACTTACAATAATTGCAAATTCGCGGCAGCCGCTTAAGATGGGTAATTTAATTTTTTCTTTTGTATGATACTACTTGACATTACCAATTGCCCTTTTTAGACATGTTACTTAAACAATGATTTAAAATATAATTAATTGGTTTTGAACACACAGGAGGCTATATAAGGGGGGGCTTGACAGCCCTATCCTCCTAAAATGCAAGCACCTCAAGTTACTCTGGTTCCGAAGTCCCTGATATCATCAAGATGCTCAAATTCAATTCAGTAATTTTATTTCACGTATTGTTATTATGTTATAACAAAATGGGGTCATAGAAATGTCCACAGCAATTGTAGAAAATACAATATGCTAGTTTAGTGAATTGTGACTACCACCTTGCTTATTTTTGCCCTGCGGATCCGAACTTTTGCAATAAGATAGCAAAAAGTCACTACTAGAGTAATTGAAAGAAGGGGCCACAGATAGAGGACATTAAAGCGGTAGATATAATACAGGGTACATTAAAGAGGAGATAATACTGGCTTATAAACCTGGGAAGTGAAAGAGGAGAAGAAAGCACAGGGTCATAGATGGGGGACATTAAAGAGGGAGATATAACACAGGGCCATAGATGGGTACATTAAAGAGGGAGATATAACACAGGGCCATAGATGGGTACATTAAAGAGGATATAATACTGGCTTATAAACCTGGGAAGTGAAAGAGGAGAAGAAAGCACAGGGTCATAGATGGGGACATTAAGGAAGGCGGGACATCAAAGAGGAGTAACTAATGGTACTCACTCAAGAGGTTTTTAGTCTATAAATAAAACAAAAATAAAACTTTGTTCATCATTACAATTTTTTAAAAGTTTTATAATATAATAAAATTATTAATAGGTAGTGGCAAGATCAATCGAGTGGTTTGTATGATTGACTTTGTCCAAATGGTTGGCATGTCAAGCGCTGAACTTGGGTTAATCATATGGTTAGCATGTCTAACTCTGACCTTGGGTTAACCATGGGGTTTGCATATCTAGCATTAACCTTGGGCCTGATTTTGACATTGTTCTATGTGAATTTACACAGTGTTATTTTCTATTTTCTTTCCAAGTGGATGCTTGTGCAGTTACTTAAAAGTGTCCCTCTCCTTGTTAATTTTTTTGTGTAAGCTGGTATAGGTAACCGATAGACAGTACTTGCAGTAGAATATATGAACAAATCAAGCTTTTTTTTACTTCCTCTTCCCATTAGCCTATGTTTTAGTGAATCAGTACTTGGCCCTGTGTTGCAGTCGGCACAAGGTCTATAGAAGATAACAGCCTCAGTGCCATCATCTCATAAAACACACTCCTGATATTTGTCCTCATTATTTACCTACAAACAGCTCGTCCTAGCAAGGATTTGCACCATGACACGCTTTACAAACCACCGTTGCCAAATTACACAATTTAAAAAATAACACTATTAATAATATACAATTCAACTACCACAATTCACGATAGTTCTTAGAGTTTAATTGACGATCATATGATCACACGCATAAGTGGGCACAAGGGGATAAAGGCGTGGACCTTGACTGATCTGGTTCGCCTGTGATGGAAAGGTCAACCCTCAAATCCCAGTTGAGAGTACAGAGGGTGGTATTCCCTAAATGAGTTTCCAATCTTCCTTTCTTCCCCTATACACATGTGGGTACATTTCTTCTAAATTGTATACTTCCTTCATCCCTATATTATTAGTGTGAAAATGCAGATATTCTGGTTGAGTATACATGATAAACAATTTTAAATTACTCTTCAAAAGAATACAAATTCATTGCTTTGAATTAAAAATATATATTTACAAACTAATTCTTTATACATACCTCTTTTTTTGGCAAATAACCTTTCCATTATAGTTTAATAAGCTACTCAACAGTTTAAATGAGGATTTCATTATGGTTGTTTTTTTGTAGAGACTCTTTCAAATCAACATTTATAGCCTTTGATACAAACTTATATTTGAATAGAAATGCAATATACAGACCATCCTCTTTTACAAATATAACATTAATTGTAATTCAGATTAACATAGTTACTCACTTGTGACTGGTATTACAAATAAGATTCTAAATAAAATAAATATATTTTTAAAAGGATGTTTTCATTGTATTGAAATAAAATTTTCAAATTTTATTTTGCTACTTAATTACTTGATTGGCGGATGCATAAAACATTCATAATTACTTTTTTGCCAAAACTGAAATTACACAAGTAAATATTTTAGTGTGTGCACAGATGTGAAATAAAAAATTTGACTGGGAATGGGGATAAAATTAGAAGGTCCCTAATGGAGCATTGGGGTAAGGAGGGGTGGATGTTCTTGGTGCAGCCAGTTCAGAGTTGTACATAGTAACAATGCTGCCAGTAATATATACTCTTATTGAAATACAAATGAGAGTAAAAGTGTCAACAGGGTTGGCCTGGCTGCATGGATTTTACAGCTGTCTGTTATTTTTACAGGTTAGGTTTCAACTTTTGACACAATGCATGGGTGTGATTTTTTTAAATTGATTTTTTCACATTTTGGGGTGCAATATTACCTGAAGGTGAGTTCTGGTGTATTACCTCCAAATTCATTCGTCACACCCTGTTACCTTGGATGCTATATTTTAAGTTATTGATTGTAATATAAATTCTTTGAAAAAAATCTTATTTATACAAACAGCTATTTTGTGTGTGTGTGTGTGTGTGTGAAAACAAAATTATGTCTTTTCCACAATATTTTCTACAAACTTTTTTACATTTTAAATATAATCTGGATTTTTTTATATATGCAAGCAAATAGTGAACATCCGCTATACTTTTTTTTAACTCACATGTTTATATTCTTTAAATTAAAAAATGACACCTGGACAATAGAATCGAACCCGGGACCTTTGGCTTAGTAAGTTGTAATTATATGTGTAGTTGTACTATTGGCAGCATAAAGCCCTACCGAGTTGAATATGGTTGCATAATCTGATAGCTAGTGATCTTAATTAATCACATATGTGACATGATTTCTGCAAGTCCACCACAGACTCTGCCTTAAAATATGAGTGAAGAATGACCGTGAGCACCAGACCCCTCCTGGATAGCTCAGTGGTTAGAGCGTTGGCGAAATAAGGCAAAGGTCGTGGATTTGATTAAAGTGTATCCCGATGTCAGTTTTCAATTTAAGGAATATATTTAGATGCGGCTATAATCGTAACTAACAAATATAATAGCTTGGCTATTTAATTCATAATTATATATTTATATCAAAATAAAGATGTAGCCCTTTGTTTCATAAAATCAATTAAAATATTTTTAAAGAAACTACTTGTATCTTTCTCTGTCCAGGATAAGGTATAGAGCATGGCAACAAGGAACCAGTTAAGGAGACAGTCAACTAGCTCAAGAAATTACACCAGTGGCAGAGTATAGGTTACCAACTCTTTTTATTGTGCCACATGTTGATAAGAAAGAGAAGCATTGTGCTAAGGTTAGCATGGTGTTAGCTTTTCACACAGGGCACTTGTCTGACATGGGTACAGCTCTGGAAAATCTGAAGACAACACTTGGTAGATAAGCATCACCTCCAGTAAAAGTTTTGAAACCAAACATCAGTTTCGCACTAGCCATTATTTAAAAAAATTAGAGTATGAATAAAAATACATTGATTGGGATTAATATCATGACAGTAGTCAATTTAGTGTTAAACTATATTTATTTCCAAACAATTAAAATCGTCCTGCCATGTATGAGCTCTTGATTGACAATCTCATTGGTCTCTTATTTTGATGACTTGATATTAATTTGATTTTGATTTGGGTCCCCTTTAATAATTCTATTTTTTAAATATCTTGTAAGTCTCAAGATAAAAATATATCTACCAACAAACATAAACAAAGTTTAGAAAAATATAGTAAAAATCAGTAAAACTGCTTAATTTCACATTTCATTATTTGAGCCCTAGTAATGTTTACTTTTGCTAGTTACTGTACAAGAATATTAGCTAGCCTACTTAATACTGTTTTTATTAGTGCAAAAGTCAGAGAAAAAAATCTTAGTCAAAATTAAACTTCAAATATATGTTTAAAATAAAAGATACCTGGAAGCTCAAATCACACCCAGGACCTTTGGCTTGGCACGCCAACACTTCACAACTTAACTAATAATGTTAGTAATAATAAGATTACTAGATTATAGGAATAATTTTAAATAAAAATATGACTTGTAAGAAAAAGTTCAATTTTGATTTGAAAATTTGTAATTTTAATATAAAAAATTAACAAAAACAGTCATTGTCACAATAAAGATAAAAACCATGTACATAGGCCTAAAATATTTGGGTGAAAATAGAAAAATTAAGTATTTTATTACAAATAAGTGACTTGGTTTTCATACTAAAATTTAGTACCTAATCTAATCACTGCAAAGTATTAATTCTAAACAAAATAATTTGAATATGTGATTACCATTGTTGGTAAAACAGTCATCAACCTTGTTCATTTATCGGAACATTGTGATGGAGATGTAAAAATGCAAAACCTAAAAGCCGCTTTCCCATCATTGTCTTATGCAATATATAGAAGTCAGCCCTTTACAACATTAATATATAGGTTTCAATATGTTTGAATAAGCGGTGAAAGGGGGGTAGCAGGGGGATCCCTCCAATTTACCCCGTTCCCACCTGAATCTGCCATGGGCTATGGAAGAACCTGAATAGTTCTACGGAAGATCAATGATAATTGATTCCAGCATCTAGATGTCATTCTTTAACCAATATTTGAATTAGGATTGTGGACGGCACACTTAAAATAATTTCAAAATATTAAAATGTTGTAAAATATGTTCAATATTTGTATTATTGTACATGTAATTAGTGTTTTATAGACAATCCACTAAGCACAAAAGCTTTGTCTTACTATTCTTATTTCCTTCAACTATTTGTGAGGTTATTATTACGTGACAAAAGAGTGGGAAGGGAAATGAAGGCACATAGGAAGAGCAAGGATGTAACACAAGCTGTGCTGAGATACGTTACTACAAAGCAGAGATAAGAGAAGTGTGATAATACATAACAGCACTGTGTGGCGGCAGTCGAGATTACATCAGTCTTACATAACACAATTTCCCCATACTGTCAGGAGAGATTATTAATAAATAGGTTCAGGGTTACCAATTAAATATAAAAATTCTAAAAATTGATTATGTCTAAATACAAATTTAAATGACAGTTGAAATATTAAAATTTAATCAAATAAACCACACATAATAAAGATGCAATACATTTGGCACTATCAACCAACACTTCAAAATGCAAAGCTCTCAAAGTAGAAGTTTTGGTAGTTAAGTCTGAAATTATTATAAATATTTAACAAATTTAATTCAACATGAAACTTTTATGTGAGAAAATAGTTATATTCAAGGATGTACAAACGAGGTCACAACCAAAGCAAGAAATGGCAAGGACATTTTTAACAATAAAATCCCCCTTAATGAAGCAATTTCAAGTTATTTTTAAACCTAAATGGGGTTACAGATGTTATAAATTTAATAAGATTCCAATATGCTACTAGCCTAAGCATTAAGTTTAAATAACGGCCCTGTGGTGTAGTGGTCAGTGTAGCTGGCTAAGAGCTTGAGGGTCCTGGGTTTAGTTCCAGGCTAGTACCTTGGGTATTTTTCTCGAAAGGGGAATCACCCCAATGGTCACCAGGGTTTGGTTAATTAAGCTTAAGTTGGGTTTAAGTGTTTCCACTGGTCCCACACCCTCATTATCACCATCACCTCATCTTAGTGGGACATGGAAAGAGCCTCCACAGAACGGATGTGCGATTAGTACATCAGGGCATCCCCTGGGCAATGATACATTAGTGTTAGCTAAGCTTTCCATTACTGGATTATGATTGATGTAGCCCAGACATTCATTATCATCGTTAAGTTTGAATATAAAATTATGTTATAATACCAATAGGGAGCAGAATAACATCCCTCTTGGAACACTCCTGTGTACAAATTTTGTTCCAGGCTGATTTCCAGGGCTATTTTGACTAACCAGGAGAATGTCAGCCTTTTTATTGCCAACAATGAAAAATTACTAGCACACTCAAATAGAACATATCAGAGCCAAACATTTCAATAATAAATTGATTCATAATTTTGAACATTTGTTTTTATTAGGGATGTACGAAGGTTCCTTTTAAAATGCAAAGTGAAGGTTGAAACATTTAAATAGTCACTGTTAAAATACTGTTTAGTAGCTGTTCTAAAACTGTTTTTATTGAAATTATGTCATCATTAGTGGAATATTTCAAATCTGTTCATAATATATATAGATTTTTTCCTACCTTCTATGTGTTTCAAATATGAGAAGGCTATTATGCGGTTTTTAGTTAAAGTGAAAGCGATATGACCTTTTATTTTAACATTATGAATCTTTTCACACCGTACTTTTCATATGTACATAGTAAAATATCACCTCTTTAAAAATTAAATTCAATAAATTGAATAAAATTAATATCACAATTTGTATTATGTTATTTTTCCACATTGTATTGTGATATTTCATAAATAAATGGGGACAATATTTGTGGAAATTTGGTTAAGAAACCGAGTTGGTTAGAAATAACTTCAAAAGTGGTATTTTATCGTGATGTAACATGTGTGTGTGTGTGTATATATATATATATATATATATATATATATATATATTATTTTTTTTCATACAAGTGAACAAAAATTTATAAAAATAATCATAATTAGAAATGAATCTACTACTTTAGGAATATGAATATTCATTTTACCTTCAAGTCTTGAATTTAAGATTCAAATCTTGGGAAAAATGATGAACATAAAAGGAAAAAGAAATATAACTGCACTATTTTCCACGTCTAATTTTAATAGCTAGAGGCCATAATAGCTAGGAAGAGGGTGGATGGAATCTATAAGGAATTTAATATAACAAAAAATAGGAACATTTGCAAGTTTAAGAAAAATTTGAATTATTTATTCAAGGTAAAACAACAGAAGTAAATAAAAAATGCATGGCCTCACAAGGCAAACTGATGAGTGTTGAAAAACATATAAATATGGTAGAGACTGCAATTGCACAGTACATTCGAGGATATATTTCACAATATCAAAGTAAATTATTTATTTATAGGAATTAGTCTGGAAAAGAGCCAATAATAATAAAAAATTGTTACTATAATAATAAAGAGCCTCTTTTAAATGGTTAACAAAGTGCTGAGTCGCCATTGTGAATTCTGACTAAACAAATGAGTTAAACCATTAAACCTTTTAATCCTTACTATAATAATAAAGAGCTTAAAGATTTTGTTAAAATAAATAAGTAGATTTAAATAAATTTTATTTACCTTATTATCAGTGCCAGTATCTTCCTGTTTGTCATCACTGTTAGTGTTGGTACAAGAAGCACGAGGAGTTTCTAGATTGTTAGGAAAGTTACGAAAAAAAATTACATCAAATGATGAAAGAAACAAATTGCATACAAATCCATAATAAAAAAAATACAGACTCACCCTAACATTTCGAAGTACCACAACTTTGGTTCGTGTACTTCGTCACTTCCTGCTTTAGACTTAATTGATAATTTTCCCTTTTTTCCCTTTCTAAAGGTACTCCGAGTGTTATTTATTTTCTTTATGACTGTTTGTTGATTGGCATTTGGCTCGACTGTCTTCATTTTTGCCACCAAACATGTGTGTGCAGTAGGGTACTGCTTAAAATTCAACTTTTAAAATACTATTGGGGTACCCTGCTATTTTGTTCTCCTTGTTGAAAAATGGGTATAGTTGATATAAATTAGATTTAATTGAATTTTAGATGTCACTACCGCACATAAAAAATTCATAAAAATTGCCAATTTTAACTTAAAATGATCCATCTAACAGATGGATTGTGAAAGCCTGAGCCACAAATTGGTTATTACTATTACACCATAATTTCCTATACCAAGGACTACCCCACGCCTCACCCCCACTCCCTTAAGCACTCTCTTTCCCCTTCCCTCTCCATACAGCATTGGTTCGTCGCCAATAAGTTTTAGAATGTAACCTCATAACATCACACTCAAGCTATCTAATTGTTGTGTTTGTAGGTTTGAGTTTCTATTTATATGTAAACGAGTATTTGATGTTATATTTAAGTAGTCAAGTGACTTGTGTTTAAGTCTTGTTTTGTGTTTGTTACAACATTAAGGTGCATGCAAGTGAAGGTATAAACTTATAGAGTAAAGATAAACGTTCAGAAGGGTTAAAACAAGAAGAATGGCAGAAGAAACTGGAAGATCTTTTTTGATATCGCCCATGCTGATATTCTAAGAATTATTCGTATTCAGGAAGACAAATAATTTATTCTTGTTCAACAAGAAAAAGGATGTCCTGGCAAGATTTGAAGCATAGGTAAAATAGTACTCACCAAAAAGTAATTTGAAGCTGAAAAGACAAAAGCTCGTGTAAGGAGAATGCAGGTGCAAGAAAGGGGAGATTATTAAATTAAGCAATGAGCTAACTCCCAATTCCACTGTCTTCTTTTTCGAGTGAAGAGGAGATCAATTTATCTGATAAATGTGCTTCTGCTGATTAAGGTCCCCTCAACCTCTGAATCACCTCTGAAAACGCTTGGTAGGAAGAAACTTCTTGATGATTTGGCTGTTTGTTTTTATATTTCAAAATTAAGTGGTAGAAAAGCAGCTGTCGTACTGACGACTTCAATATAAAATGTTAACAATTCGTTTATTCATTGTTAATGTATAATGTATTGACAGAAGATTGTGAAGTATTTGAGGAGTGTATTTACACCAGAATTTACTATTCACTGGAATGGAAAAGATAGAATATACCAACAGACATGAAAAGGTGCATCTCTTTCCAACTGTGGTATCAGGTAAGAGTGTTGATCAACTTCTGGCTGTTCAAAAACTTGTTTCTGTAATAGAAGAGTCAGCAGCTTCAAAAGTTTTTGAAACGGCATTATCGTGAGGACTTTGCGATCAATTAAAATGTATTAGCTTCGACACTACAGCAGTAAATACTGGACCAAAGAACAGGGCATGCATTCTTTTGGAACAAAAGATGGACAAATAAATTATATGGTTGGCCTGTCGTTCTCATATCATGAAGATTATGCTAGATGCAATAGCTGTTAATGTGCTTGGGAGTTCAACCGGTCCAGATATATTATTGTTCAAAATATTTAAAAATGACTGGAACACTAATGAATACACTGAGTTAGTTTAAAGCTGTCTCTTCTGATGCTTCTATCCTAAGTGAAGTCAAAAATATTACCACTGACATCTCCTTTTCCCAGAAGCAACTTGAAAAGTTCCAACCTCGAGATGATTATAAGTCATTTCTACCTTACTATTATATTCCTAGGAAGCATCCTTGAAAAGGGGATATCTTTCATATTACCAGCTAGACTTCATCGTGCTATATGGAGGGCAAAAGCAATTTATTCATTTAAAGTGTATTTATACAGAGATCATTTCAAGCTGACGAAGAGAGAAGAGAAGGGAATTTGTGACATTTGCATTTTTTACAGTAAAAGTTTACACACAACCCTGGTTCCAAGCAGCCTCAGAGTTTTTTGCACCTAGAAAAGCTCTGCAGATCTTGAAAAATCTAAAAAAACCAACACAAGACAGTATTTAATCAAACGTTGTCCAAAGTCGCCATGAATTTTATTGGCCACCCGTGGTGCCTATCAGAGGAGCTGGTTGTGTTTGCCTTTTTTTTAAACAAATAAGTTTGAACTCTAACAAAGCGAAAGATGTTGGACGCCTTGAACAATGAAGGAATGGAGTCTAAACTGAAACATATATGTATGGATTCTTAACTTGTTGATAAGAAGAATAAAGAAGAATATAGAAGATTTTGTAGTTTGCAACCTAAGATTGTTCAGTATAGCAGAGTTTCCATAGAAGAATATATGAATTTTGGAAGAAGATGGTGATTATAAGACAAGTAGAGAAATTGTTCACTCAATTAGTGTTGTTAACAATATTGCAGAGAGAGGAGTAGCATTGATGGAGTAATACAACAAATTACATAACAAAATGAAGAACAAAACAGTACTTGTTAGTGGTGAAACAATCCAGACATAAATGCCCTGAAATGAGAAAATGTACATTGTTATCCTAATATTAATGTTTATTTCAAACAATATTTAAGAATATTATTTTATTTTTAATATATAACTATTTTGTGCTAATTTTTAAAAATTCTAAATTTTCAAGGCCTGGCGACCCCTAAAACTTATCTAAAAATTATATTTAAAAAAATATATTTTTTGGGGTCGAATAAGCAGCACCCTAGTGCGCAGCTTGTTTTTAAATACGATAGTGATAATCTTTACTTTTTACCTGCCAAAAGCTATGTTCAGATTCATAAATTCTTCTAAAAACTTGTGACTCATGTTATTCACTCAACAGTGGCTACAGATGAACTGATGAACTGACAAACTGAATGATGCATGCATGCACGCACGCGCACACACGCGCACACACACACACACACACAAACACACACACACACACCAGTCGGCCTGCACAGTTAAGAACTGAACAGGTTTTCAGAAGGTTTTTTTAATTCCGATCAGGCTGCCTGAACAGTCTGTCAAAACCGCACAGTTTTCTACCACATACGGTCCGAAAATCCCAAAAGCCAGGCCTGCGCAGTTTTTCCTCACAGGAAAAACCTGAATGTGTGTGGGCGCCTTAAGTTTGCCATTATGGGGCAACCTTTACCTACTTATACAGTGGCAGCAGTGAAGGAGTATAAATTGTGTTTCTTTTTTTTAATTCTAAAAGCTATATTGCTATTGTGCCTGCATCTTTTGTTCATTCCTTACTCTTTTCTGTTCCTTAATGCATATATTATATTGAAGAATGTGCTAAAAACAAATATAAAGAAAACAATGTTGATTTCAAAATGAAAATAAAAAATATCTCATGCTGAATGTATTTTTTTTTCCATTTATTTAAGGTGTTTAGCATGCACTTTCTGAACCAAATGATTATATTACCTCCTGACTTATAAGCTAATATAAGTCTAGAACATACATAACATCCAGCCCCCAGCCGTTAATTCATCACTGTAAAGGGAGAAACCCACATTTCCCCAATTATCAATTTTTTGGCCATGCCAGGCTCAGTAAACAGTCACACTACCATCAGAGGTAAAGCGTCGGGCCTCACAACATGTATGGTACATGGTGTTCAAATTAATTTGTGTGTCATGACAAAAAAACCAAAACAAGTCATACCCATACTTGTATGATTGTGGTCATAAATTAATAATTTGACTTTTATACCTATCCTAGTATAGTAGGATTCTGGTGGAAAGGAAGTTTTAAAAAACTTTTTTTGTAGTCATAAATGATAACATTTTACTAAATTATTGTCGACCTCGGTGGTCTTGGGGTAAAGTGCTTGCCTCAGAACCTAATGTTCGTGGGTTCAAAATCCAGCCAGGGTCAACAGATTTTCCTTGATCAATAAAAATCCGTAGTACAACTTCCTTCGTAGGGGAAGTAAAGCCATCAGTCCCATGTAGATTGTGACATGTAAAAGAACCCTGGAAGGTATGTGAAAATACCTTTCCTGGCGAATTCAATAGGCCCTTTCGCTCTCACTCAGTGAAATTCTCGTGTGCTGATATAATCAGTCAGTTCAGAAAGTGCACGTTAAATACCTCAATTTTTTAAAATTTGATATCAGTATTAATTTATTTATTTTTTAACTTTTTTTTAGCACTGCATATTACCACTTGTTAAGGTTATTCACATATGTACTAATTATGCTAATGAGTTAGGAATAGGAAAGGATGAAATTAGAGGAAGTGTACCCACATTTCCATAAAGGGATAGTGGAAAATCATTTTGAGAAACCACCTTTAGTACACCTGACCAGGATTCGAACCCCGATTTCTTGTCATCGGTAGTCTAGTATATTGGGAGTGTGACGCCTTAGACCAGTGGTTCTTAACCTTTTATTACTCACAGCCCCCTAAATAACCTAAGATATTTTTGCGGCTCTCTAGTTTTTACTAACATATTAATCACTAAGATTTATTCTAAGATAGTGGCTTTATTTACTGATTATAATAACAAACAAATAAAAAACAGTAATTAACTTAGTTAAATGTATTTAATGGGACCTCTACTGTTGAACACTTTCCACTAATTTGTCTATTCTTTTTTCAATTGTATTACTTAACCATGCAGCCACTGAAGCAGGTTGTATTGATATTATTTAATAAAAGTAATAGCGGCATATAACATAGTATTAAAGTATAAATTAAGGCAATTGGCACTGTTCATTTGGCGTGGAAATGCAGAGCCATGGGAATAAACCGTTATCTTCAAGAATTTTTATTGTTTTGCCATTTTCTTTTCGGAAATGGTTTGTTCAAGAATAGAAGCATGTTGATCATTTAATATTTGTTATACACACACTTTCTCCATAATTTTAACAGTGATCAAATATCAATAATTTTGACATTTTTCAATAGAAAACTACCGGTTGCATAACAAAAAATAAGAAAATGTAACACCTAATAAACATTGATACATTATCTTAGAAAAGGTGTTGAAAATATGACTATAAAAAGTGCACTCGTTCTCGAGAAAACTGATATTTCCAAACATTTGATTTTTCCGCAAGACCTGTCCGGTAGCGAGCACCATCAACGTTTTCTGTGATCCATCTGTTATTGTTGGTGTGGAAGGACACTTTGGTCGGTTGTGAAGCCACGCAATACCTTTCACATTCCCGCCCACCATCCCACAAAATAGGTTTTAGACTTGAACTCGACAAGGCTGAGGGCCTTAAATTAATTTTATAAACTTTTGTAGCATTGTCCTTTCTAACAAATCCCTACTATAGCAATATAATTCAAATAATACAGCCATTAACTCAGATTAGTATTGTTATTATCACTACAGGTAATTAGCACCTGGGTCTAAGGTTTGAAGAAAGATTTTACTTGGAAGCATCCAGAAGACGATAAGCTTTAAAACTGTGAGCTTTTTTTCCATTAATATAGTTGCATGAAAAAAAGCAAGTCTCACAGAAGTATGCAGGGTCATGCGGAACCTTCTCATTACCCATAGTCACCCACCTGAAATAAGAAATATAAAAAAATAAAACTCCATGGTGTCAGCCCGCGATCAAGTTTACTGACCAAGTGACCACAATGGTTGATGTTATATGGTCAGTATGGATGGTGTTATGGGGTCTGCACAATGAACCCTCTATATTGGTGACGGAAAGTAATTTGTCTAGGGGGAAGGAGGAGGGAGGCAAGTAAAAAAGTTAATACAGGCACTTGCCTTGCAACACCCCCTTCGCCCGGAAACCCTAGAATAATTTTTGTAAAATGGATATCCCTTAAAAATATTTGAAGTGGTCATCTAAATATATATTGAATTTTACAGCAAAATAAAATCATAATATACAATAAGATTATATTATTATTACATTATTCAGCCATTCTGATGTTGCCTAAAGATCAACAATAATATTTGGACACTTGAATAAAACCTTGTGCTAAGAAAAAATTATGAGTTCAATTTCCCTGTTATGTTTTTTAACAAAGTATATTTCAATTAAATCATGAATGAGCTATGTTACACAGCAATAATATAAAAATTATTATGTATATATATAATTTTATTTGACAAAATTTTTTTTTAATATTACTTTAGTTAGTGATCTTGTTCAATTTAAAAATAGGAATAATAGAAACATAGTTTTAGTCAAATATTTATACTACAGTAACTAGGCCAATAACAAAATTCAAATATTTATTTACATTGACACAAAAAAAAGTTTAAATAATCATAAATATAGCTAGACTTAACTAAACTATGATGTGCATAGAATATATCAAATTAAGTTTTTATTTCGTTTTAAAATCTAAAATATGTGATGTATGGGGTATGAATGCAGTATAATTAATACAAAATAAGTTTGTCAAATTAATACATGTTATATATTATCACTTTCCAAATACACTCACAAGATATGTGTTAGCTTTGACAAACTTATCACACAATGCATCAATATCAAGATTGTCAACTCATTCGTTGTAGACATGCAAAATGGCCAATTGATTTAACCGATCTTGATCCATGGTGCTACGTAGGTATGTCTTGAGTCGCTTTAAGGCCGAAAGGTTCTTTCAGCGCTTACTGTTGATGATGGGACAACTAAAAGCAACTTCAAAAGTTCCCAAGTTACTGGAAATAACCGTCTTGTACTCTTAAGCATTGTAATGTAAATGTCAACTAGATCTTTCAAACACTTAGGCTGGGTGGGAGTAATTCGTGCCAACATTTCTGCATCTAGTTCAACATCATCTGTGTTTAAACCATAGTCTCTAAGTGTGTGTCGTGTTTCTTCGTCACTAGCCCATTCCTCAACTGCTCTTAAAAGAACCCTTTCGAGTATGCAAAGTTTCTTTGAATCGGTTTGAGTAAAGCGCCTCTCGATCTGTACTGTGACTGTATCAACTATGTCGTAGTATGTTTTCCTTATTCATTCTTTTCTACTGAGAATCACTGTCGGTTCTAAGGTTCCTTGTTTATGCTCTAGTTTCCTTGGAACTTGCTTAGTTCGTGACAGGTGGATAGGTATAAGATCATATTTTTGTTGGGCCTCTTCCATCTCCCTCCACAGTGAATCAAACGTTTCTTCAGATCTGATTCTCCTAAAATATTTTACAGTTTAGATAGCTGCTTCCATTCCTCCATTAACTGTTTGCTTAGGGCTCTCTAAGATTAAGGCAACCCTTTCTGTGCAGCCGAAAACTTTTGTTCCTATTAGCATTCCCAAAAAAACTACCCACTTTAAGAACTGATTGTAAATACCTCGTTCAGTGCTCGACACATATTCATCTGATACACTGAGCACTCGAAGTACAGCTGGATATGTTTTAATGACACTGACAATAGATGAGTATCGAATGGTCCACTGCGTCGTGCAGAGCGCTTTTGGAGTAGTGTTTGGAACATCTTCAAACTCACTTGTGATGTGTAGAAATTCCTATTTTCTTTTACTTGTACTCATAACTATGGCCACATCATGTACCCATTGCAAACAGTCCTTCATAAGAGGGATTGCACGAGCAGTGTCTTGAAGCGCTAAATTCAAACAATGATTAGTGCAATGCACATACATTGTTAACGGGTGTTTTTCTTTAATTTTAGCTTGGACACCATTATGAACTTCTCGCATATTTGAAGCACCATCATATCATTGACCCCGAACATTCCCCAGGGAGAGGTTAAATCGTGTCAAGGTATCCATGATCAGACTTGTTAGGACAGAACTTGTGGTTGAACTTGTTTCATAGAAACCTAGATAGGACTCTTTTGGTTTCATATTTTCATTTACAATTCTTACAGAGAGTGAAACTTGTTCCTTCTTGGAAATGTCTGTAGTCTCATCTAGAATCAAACTAAAATGCTTTAAGTTCCATATTTCATTCAATATTTCTCTTAGGACAGCGTCTTCCATCATTGTTACCATTTCATTTTGGATGTCATGGGTAGTGAAGTCCTTCGATCGAAAACTAAACTGTTTTAGTTCAGGAATGTCACTAGTCCACAGAGCAAGAAATGCCTTATAGTTCCCATCACTGTTATTGTGAGCTCGTATTGGAATGCAATCACCTTGGCCATCTTCTTGGGTATGACATGCGGGTTCTCGCTGCATTCCACACAAACCAAGCTGTCACTGCTACACTTAATCTCGTACCGAAAATCTGCAAGAGTCATAAAGCTTATGGCTGTGATGTCTTGTGAAAATTTACTTTACATGGATCACTGTTTCCATCCTGTGGCCTAAGTCAGTTTTTTATTCAAGCCATATATTTTTCAATACTGGCTTGCTAGGCCTGTCTTAGTTTCATATACCTTAAAATCGAACTTAAGATTGGGATAGAAACAACATCCAGTCCCCAGCCATTAATTAATTAAAGTGAAAGGGTAAATCTACATTTCACCAATGATAAATTTTTCGGCCATGTAGGGAATCGAACCCAAAACACTTAGCTCAGTAGACAGATATGCTACCATCCGAGATCCCGTGAAAATAATTGTAGCTATATTGTTTAAGTCACTCCTTTTTGATTAGAAAATAATCCTTTTATAGTAATTATTTTTCAGATTTAATTATTCAACTTTAGATTCCCCCCTCTCCCATAATGTATAAGGCTAGGTTAGAAAGAGAAAGTTTGGATATTTTCATTATTCTGAATTGTTTTAGAGACAGACTTAAATTTATACCCACACATAATACTCTGTGAACACCTGCTAGTTTGAGTTCTAAGAAATCACATTTTTACCGTGCAATACTTGTAACATAGTGCAAGATACCTGTGTCTCAGCCCAGTCCATCAAAAACTAGTATCAGAGTTATATGTAGTTGTTGACTGGTAGTAGTTCAAACTTTTTTTTAGCACCAAATCTTACAACTCGTTTGAGTTATATGCCTAAATACTAATTACACTAATGTGTTAAATATTAGCAAGATTAAATTGAGAGGAAGTGTACTGGCATTAGCTTAGAGGGAGGTTGAAAAACCATTTAGGGAAAACCACCACCAGTCAGGGTTATAATTTTACACATCCCAAAAGTACCTACCAGGGTTAAATAAAAAAGTATATTGTATTTTGTATATAAAGCAATTGTTTGAGCGATTTAAAAAAATGGTTAGCTTATTTTCCTTTTGATAATTAAATTTGATTAATTATTTTAAATAAATATGTATCGGGTAAATTAAAAATTGAACTTAACAAACTCAGCATAGGTTGTGATAAACAAATGTTACCTGCTTTGGTAGCTGCATGGTCTAAGGCATCACTCTTGCATTATACTAGATTGCCAATGACAGGCAGATCGGGATTTGAATCTCGGTTAGGTGTACTGAGGGTAATTTTTTCCCTAAATTGTTTTCCACTCTCACTCCACACAAATGCAGGCACACTTCCTCTAAATTCAACCTTCCTAATCTCTAACTTAGTTGTATAATTAGTACATATGTGTATAACCTGAACAGGTAAGAAGACGCGGTGATAATTATATATTACTTTGAAACTCCCAATGATTCTCTTCAGAATGGCCTGACTGTCTTTGACCCTTCCGAGCCTGGAGTGTTTCCCATGGGGCACTGTGGTTTGAGTATGGGTACACCCATGTTGGGCCTGGGTTTGTCCAAAAGTTTGTGAACCTCATCTTAGGGGGGAGTTCTTCAAAGCAATACCAACGCTGTTGTATAGCTAGTTTGTTTTATTTCCACAATAAATACATATATCGTCCATTGTTCTGACCTTCCTTAACATATTAGGCCTGAATAATTCACTATCATGAATTAGGTGTGGTCGAGTGACCTCCTCGCTCCAAGAACCACTCTCAAGTCCCTGATCCCACACCCCTCTCTCCATTTCACACTCATGTAGGCAGTCCGCGAACTAACCTTAGTTGCGCAAAGAAGTGCACCATGAACCGTGCCATGAGTGACACTCAACAAGGGAGGAGTGAGGTATATAACTGTGACACCCAGTGTCACAACTTTATAAAGGAAAAACATTCTCTTCTCAGTTCCAGAGCTTTTACTACCATGATTAATCAATAGAACATGTCCTTTAGAAAAATTTTGCAGACCATTGTCTATTGTGTTTTTTTCTTAATAGTATTGTTGCCAAGAATTACACTGGTGCATTGTTGTTTTCTTTAATTATGTTTATTATTTTTCCTTTCTTTGCTATAGTAAAATTATAATATGTTTCACTTGATCTCGAATAATTACTCTATTTTAATGCTTGGTTAAATCAGAAAGAATACATAATACATTAAAAACAAAAAACTGCATATAAAACACAAGTGAAGCGGACAAAACGGATGTATTTGTTCCTTTGACCTACTTCAGTAACTTTATCAAATCTAATTTAACATTTAAAAGAAAATCTTTTTTCTTCTCTCTAGGCTTTTCAGCTTTGCTTTATACTTTTATTATCTCTTTTTATGTTCTATTGTGATGATTAAACTACAAATGATATTTTAATTCAGGTATGCACAAACAACTGTGTCTAGTAATCTAGCTAAAAGTTTGGGTACAAGAGCTTATTCATCTCGATGTCTCAGTTTTCACCACTCAACAATAGTAGTGGCGAGGGCTATGAATTTTTATTTTTTTTGTAAATGAAAAGTGTAATTGATAAAAAGAAAATCGGTATAAATATTTATTCTTTGGAAAATCCAAAAATTTGCAAATTGAGTGTTGACTGACCAGGGGATATGTGTATTTTAAAATTGTCAATATAGACCTAAGTCTAGTATTATTCTAATATTATAATACTTTTCCTGATGATAGGATTTTAAGGACTAAGCCTAAGTGTATTGTCCTAGGTTAAGTTAATTTAAAAGTTTGTGATAACCTTGTATTCATAATATACAGCCATTTATTATATTTAGCAATGATAAGACCCTTACACTCAACTAAGCTTCCAAAAATACAAGTGTAGGCCCTACATCAAATTCCCAGATACAAATAAATTACCTTAATCACCCATGTGGGCCCTGGATCCATCTGGGCCCTGGATCCATCTGGCCCAGATATGGATCAGATTTGAGAGTGGCTACATAGGTAATAAAATACCTGGAAATGATAGTTGTATTTTATAGCAATAAAACTGCTTAAGGTTGGCATACCTGCAAGCACCTTGGATCCCAATTGGTACGTCCCTCTTTATGATGTGGGAATGGCTGGTATAATTTAATAATCATAAGGATTTCATCTAAAGGAGTTAAGTCTGTTCGTCCCCTTGGTTTAGGTGCCTTCACAAAACAAATTGACTATAAATCTTAAATAATCTTTCATATATGTGTTAAATAATGGCATTTAGAGGTTGAGAGGAAAATAATGTCTCTGGGATTTTTTTTACTATGGATTGATTGCCTACATTTATAGAACTAAGGGTTAGGAAGGCATAAAAAATGCCTCTAGTAGAGATTTGTGACTAATATGTAAATGTGAGTCACTTATATGCCTCTACAAAATTAAAATTAAGAAATAAGAGTAGGGTATTTGCCTCTCGTTTTGCCCTTCTCCCATAGTTGCAAATAGTTTTCATCAAAGATGCACCAAACACATGGGCTGAATTTTAAAATCCGGATTACAACTTAATATTAAAAAGAAATATCATAGCATTCATAAAACGTGGTCTAAAAATTCTTAAATGGAAAAATAAGTTACAGAAATAATAGTATCAATAGATTATAATGCTATCCCCAAAATAAATATATTGGTGCGCAACTTGTCTGGGTGCATATCTGTAGTGTCTTAAGGAATGGAAAACTCCTAGCCTCCCTATTCCCTATGGGTATGAACCATCCCTTCAATACTCGTCTTAAAGAATGGAGAGGAGAACTCCTAGCCTCCCTCTTTCCTGTGGGTTTGAACCATCCCTTCAATAAGTGTTTTAGAGAATAGAAAACTCCCTCCCCCCTCATGGTCTGAACCATCCCTTCAATACTTGTTTTAAAGAATCGAGAACTCCTAGCCTCCCTCTTGGTTTGAGCCATTACTTCAATAATTGTCTTAAAGAATGGAGAACTCCTAGCCTAGATCTTGGTCTGAGCCATCTCTTCAATACTTATCTTCACTCTACATCATAGGTTTTGACCTGGACAAGGGTGCTACAACAAAATATACTTTTTAAACCCATTTCCTCCTTCCTTGACAAAATGAAATTATGACAAGACTTGTTGAATGAGAAACAACATTTATTTGAATCACTAATCAGGAATAATAATAAATTTTTTTTAAATGTTCAAACCATATTTTTTAAACTGTTGTCAGTTAATCTATGCTTATTATCAGTTGCAAAAATATAAATCTTATATGTAATACTCAAAACTTTAAGATTAAGATGGGATGGAAGGGAACGCAAGCTAAGATCAATAAGTTTTGCAAGTTTTTTATAGCAAAATACTTTTTTGGCCAAAATAAATAAAATACTTCTTTAGTGGAAATATTTAGTTTAATTTTATATTAGAGATGAGCCAAATCATATATTTATTAAAGCCAAATCTTAAGTTTTCTATCAAATCTTCAAACTGTAAAACTTTAGTCAAAGTGAAAATATTTAAAATCTAATTTAAAAATAGTTGTGTAAGGCATGGTGCCACTGACCAAAGAAATTTTATTCGTTATGTCTATTTATGTCATAAACAACAAATAGAACTTCTATTTTAGTAACTTAATTTTATTAATACAATTTTGTCCTTTTTACTTTATTGCTACCTCAGAGGTATAGAAAGTATTGTGATAGTAAAAAAAAATTGAGCTTGAGATTTTGATGAATTTCGACGTTTCATGAACCCCCCTCCCCCCCTGTACCGTGGTTACAAACATTAACCACTAGACTTCACCTCTGACAAGACATCTTGTGAATGTGGGGAATGCCAGGCCTCCACCGTGGTTCGGATTCCATGTTAAATTGTAGGTCCTTCATTTCATCTCACAATCACCCTACCATTACACATTAGCGTAAGTGCGTATAACCCGAACGGGTAGTAAGACGCAGTGCTAAAAATAATAATAATAATAATTTAACCACTAGACCTCCGCCACCAAGCCTACATTTTGCACTTACCTCGTTTAGCTGCAAAACCGGCGCTACGTATGGAGCAAGAAAACACGCCAGCTGACAACTTTGATCACCGCTA